>BMAO01016524.1:0-295093 GCA_019973975.1 Trichonephila clavata
AGAATATCTTAAGGAAGTAATCAACTTCTTGGAAGTTCTTCAATTCCTTCTTGTTTATTGCGTTTTGTAGAATGTAAAAGGGAGACAAAAAAAGAGTGAAATGTTATTTTAATCAAATAATGAATATATTCTCTATCTAGTGGCATAGCCATAGCTTACTTGCTTCGTATAACAAGTTTGATACTTGATACAGCCAAAGAATCTTTGGTGGAATTGTGTCTTATTGCCCATCAACTGAACGTTCAAGTGAGGATATATGGAAACCGAGAAAATAGAACGTCAATCTCGGAGTTGTTCTGACCGCTTAACAATGGTTTGAAATTATAAAACCTGTCACCGATGGCTTTATGAGGTATTTCGATATTAAAACAAAATTAGATCCTGATAAAACACATACAGGATTGATAAATATTGCTTACAATACAATATTGGAGCGTATTGTTTTTGATGACCGCTTGTGGTGTTTTTGAATGGTGAGAAAACTTTCACTGTGGTGTGTTTAAATAATAAAGGATGCCCCGTAAAAAGAAAAGAAAATTATTATTAAATATGAAAAAAATGAAAAATTCACATAGTAATGCGTTTAGGTGATATATTTAAAAGGACTATATACAGGGATATATCTCTACCAGATCAATCGGAGTGTTTCAGAATTGTAAGACCATATGCCGATAAATACCCGATTGCTTCAATATATGTGCCATTGCATAGCTTGTATATATATGAGTTACTTTATTTAATTGATTACATTTAAACCTTGTCATTTATTGGACAAATTTAAAGCTAATTTCGCTTAATTTCCAAATACGGAACTCTAATTTCAAACCCTCCCCCTCATTTTTGGAAATACATCTAAAACTTTTTTTTTAAATGTAATTTTACTGTAAACTTTTGGATTTCTGTACAACACATTTTCCCATCTACACCACAGTGTCCTTAAAATTTCTATAATTGATTACATGCAGTTTTTCAGTTTAGCGCATATAATAGAACTAGGAACACATTTGCATAACAGTACGGAGACAAAAAAAAATTACGGAATGTATTATCCATCAGAATAAATGGATCGGTTCGAACAGTAATGAGAAAGATGACGAAATATAATGATTTCTATTTGCTAGGGAAATCAAAATCAGCATTAGAGATCATGTTTCTATCAAAAAAAATCCTACTTTAGGTCACATTTTGTCAGTATTTAGCACTTGAGGATAGACTTTAACACGTTAAAGTAGTAAATTTATGATTTAGTTTTTTATTTTATTAATGGGAAAAAATCATCTAGATAATTATGAAACCAAATTCAACTTCGAATAATTGTTTGGTGGCAATCCTATGCATTAAAAAA
This sequence comes from Trichonephila clavata, assembly GCA_019973975.1. Lineage (NCBI taxonomy): Eukaryota > Metazoa > Arthropoda > Arachnida > Araneae > Nephilidae > Trichonephila > Trichonephila clavata. Next base: position 1,346 of record BMAO01016524.1, read on the forward strand.
AAAAAGAAAAAGAAACGAAATGAAAGCGTAACTAACAGTTGTCAAAAGGCGAGAATCATTAAATCTGGGGGATCACCGTAAGTACCACCATTTTTTTACCTAATTTATCTCTAGTTCACCCTTTTCGGCCATCAACATACGATTATCAGGTACTGTTGTTCCTGTCCTACGTCCGTATAGAGGAAGTGATTTGGGACACACCCTCCGATCGTTCCCTATGCCCCTCTCCCAATTTGACTCATCCATCCTGCATCAGTACGTTTAGAAAAAAATAATAAGTACACAGAATGATTGAAAGGAAGTACTGGATATTCCCGTAGATTCGAACGCTGATTGGTCATCGGTCACGCCACGAGAGCATGGCCCCGCGATGTGGACTAATTGTGGGCGCGCGAAGCGAAAAGTGACGCGTGTTTTGTCGCTTGTGGTGACGCTGCAGGAAGGGAGCGATTCGAAACGAAGAGTGGCGCAACTGATGATTCTATTTATCCGAGTGCCAGCAAGGCCGTTTCTTGAATATTCTGTTGAGTATCTGTAGCTTCGATAATTCAGGGCCAAATGTATCCAATAACCGCTGTTATATATCTGCAAATGTCACTTTCGACGTTATTCGAAACGGTTGCCAAGAGTGCAAATTCAGTAGAACGCAGTAGAAGCGAATTTGATTAAGACTCTGCAAATGATAACGTTTTTATTGAAAGAACATATAAGAGATTTCTTTATCATAGAAGAGAAAAAAGAAAAAAAAAACTTTTAATTCGTTCTTCTTGTATACATACTTGTGTTCGAAAATAAATTTTAAACAAATTCTTACTATGAAAATATCTGCGTGAAGGGAATTCAACCACCTATCTAAAAACGAAATAGTGTAAATTTTCTTACATAAGACATTTTGGAACTTTTTTAAAGTTATAAGCAAGGGATCGGCTTATATGCGGGGGGAGTGTAGGTAAAACGTTTTGTCTTTATTTTTAACATTTTCCCTTAGTCACATGTGCAATTTAGCAATTTTAATCTTTTAGCTTTCAGGTAGTTTTCATTCTTACAGAAAAGAAAGTCACATAAATCCTGCTAAGTTAAAGTCAGTAATCCGATTTTACTAAAGATTCTTTCAATTTACATACACTCATTGGGATATATGAATGCAAATGTTCATCATGCAGCGAGTGTTTCCTCCTGGGCATGAACATAGGCGACGATCACTTGCAGTATAAGAATTTCTCTTTCTGCTCATTTTCCGAACAAAAAAATGGTGCAGAAAGCTTGAGTTGCGCAGATAATGTACGATAACAAATGAATTCGAAAAGCGTGTTAGTTTCACATAGAAAATTACCAGAAAGAAATGTAAAGCCGTTGGCGTCAGTAGCGTACATAAGGGTGAAATTTGGGCTTCAAACTCCTACCCTAGACTAACAGAGTTTTAATTTTTGGGATAAAGATTGCGTCTTGGTGCTTTTGTCTAAATTTTTTTTAAAATGTTACTCCTTCCTTAAAATTAGTTTGTGGATGCCCCAGGTTGGTATCTTACTCTTCAGCAATTTTATTGGAAAATGTTCCACCTGTTTTAAACGTTTGGCAACATTTTTTTTATCCTTCTGTAAATTATACATCCAACTCTTTTTTTACACGGTAGATACATTCCTTAGAAATAGTGCAAAAAAATCGCATGAAAAATATATGCGACATATGGTAAATTTCGGGATATTTCGTCAATTTTAAAAAGGTCGTGTATGATGAAAATTCTCTAAATATATTTTCTTAAGACACCGTGCCATGTTACATTTCTAAACAAAAACAACACATTTTTACTAAAAAAAAGTTTTTAATTAGTGTACAGTAAAAATTTAGTCTATAAATACGTGCAACATATGAAAATCCAAATTAGGAATAAAATTACTTGACAACAAGCATGCACGTTTATTGCGAACTAGAAAAAATTGCTATCATCAATAGATGTGTTGGATATGTCAAGCACAAATGTCAGTTTTTACTCAACTGAAGAATTTCGTTTGTTGCTAACAGCCTCTGTTTTTCTTTCTTGTTATAAAATTTATTAGCGGCTGTATTTTTGGTTTTTCAAGTTGATTATATAATTCTTGATATCCTGCTACATAAAATTTATGATTACGTTGAAATTTTAAATGCACGCTCTAATATATTTCAGTACCATGAGTAAAAGCATGTTGTCCGTACTTACAGCAAATTTCAAACCCTCCACAATTAAATCAGCTGTTAATAGCTAAAACTCACACCTTCGGCTTCGACATTATCGACTTCTTTATAATCATGAACTGTCCTAAATTCTCTCAAATCGTCCGGATCCAAAAGGGCACTAATCCCCTAATTTTAGGGGGATTCGTGCTAAAACACAAAATTTGTGTAAACAAATCGTTAAATTCGTGTATCGTGTTATTTTAAAATCGTGTGAAAAAAGAGTTTAGGGTATTTGAAAAATACAGAAATTTTATATTCAATTCGTCTTTAAAATGATTTCGAATTTGGGGTAAATTTTTGAGGAAAAACGCGCTTTCGGCTTTTGCACGGATTAGCTTATGTATGGTATTTATTGCTAACTACAGGACAGAATAATGTATGTTTGCTTGTTTGATGAAAGTATGCTATACTTATTTTCCTTCGTCTTAACGCGCTGAACATAGCAATATGGTGACGTATTAAGAGAAAAGAGATTGTAGAAAAACCAGATGTCACTTATGTGCTGAGGTGAAGTTCTTTTCATTATGATTATTCCGTATGTACTATACTCACAGTATGTGGATGTACTTTAGATTACAGCTGTATTACTGTTAGCTTACTTAGATTAATACAAAGGAATATTTTGCTTTAGCTTTTGCATTTTTTTCCTAACAATATTTTTACCTAATTTTGTTCAGGAGAAAGTCATAAGAGACGCATTTTTCAAGAAACTTAATTCTTGTAAAACGTTTTAATCAGTAATAAAAATTCAGTTATCAATAATAAGAATTCAATTTTAAATGTTTATAGTTACTCTTTTCATGCTTTAAAATAGTTAACGAAATTTGAAAGAAAGTTCTAAAATTCTTGAGTGTTTTTATACGTTTTCTCTGAAAATTCAGCCTTTGACTGAAAGACAGACACAACAACATTTTTTGGAGTTAATTCGGATGCTTTTTTTTGTGCATGACTCTAATAGATTTCCCAAATGTATTCTGAAATTGTTTTAGAGAATGTTTTCTGTTTTCTTTTAATCTTGCAAGATAGTGCTCTTGGCCAAATGATACGGGATTGGTTATTTTTGCTTTTTGATTTTAAAAAAACAGGAGGAAAGGAGATAGTGAATTTTAAAATTTTGTCTGTGAGGACAGACAAAACAATAACAGGATGATCAAAATTGGAAACATGTTCTTTAACGCCATGCTTCAAGAGTGCAAATAAATCATTTACGCGTATCCAGCTGTTAAAAACAGACCTACAGCTTTGAAGTTTCATAAATAAAACAAAACAAATCATATATGAAATACAATAATTCTTAAAGTCTAAGAGATAAAAAAAAAACAAGCAAAATACAGATAAATCTAAGCATATTCAGAAAAATCATAGGATATTCTTTTAAATGGAATATTTTTGGAAATCAACTAAAGTGTAAGAAAAATAAGCAAAGCCAGAGTCAAAAATAAACAATCAACTGAGTTCTATTTTTTTTAAATACTTTTTGCAGATTCTAATAAATTATTAGAATTAAGTTGAAAGTATTAAATCAATAACTTTTTGCATATCTGTGTATTGTTTGATATTATGAGTATAAAAAATTTTGAACATATGTTTAGCAAAATTTCATATCTTCAAGAAAACTCTTCAATTTTATTATTTCTAAATAAAATATTGAATAAAACCTGTTATTAAAACTAAGCACGTCTACACATACACATATTTGCACATTTATATATTCTTGATTAAATAAAAAAGTGAATTTTTGCCCAGGTTGTATCAAAAATTTTATTCTGCGTTAAAAAATATAAGGAAATTTTAAATTTTTTGTTTTAATATATATCAATTTCTGCAAAACGAATTTCTCACTGTAGGATTTAACTGGGAAATTCCTTACTTCGACTTTAAAAAAAACTTATTGCCAACATTTCAGTGGTAAATTTTATCCTCGTACCTCAAAAAATTACTTTTCACTTTCCACTTTCCTTAAAAACGTCTTATTTGTAGTATTGTCTTACACGTGATAAATATTACACATAACGTTACAACCTTAAAAAACCATTAACACTTAGAAGCGTTTGGTGGTTACTATTAATTAAACATTTTTATAAAACTGTTTATACTGGCAATTAAATATGTAGAGAAATATTCATTTATAACTTCAAATCTCCACCTCTCCCTCTCTCAATCTCTCTACCTCTCACTCTCTCTCTCTTTCTTCCTCTTTATCTCTCTACCTCTCACTCTCTCTCTTTCTTCCTCTTTATCTCTCTACCTCTCACTCTCTCTCTTCTCTTTATCTCTCTACCTCTCACTCTCTCTCTCTCTTCCTCTTTATCTCTCTCCGCCTCACTCTCTCTTTCTCATACACAAGACACAAGATATTAATATGCAAGCATTGTGTTTGCATTTCTTTTTGAAACAGCAAGTGATTGACAACCTCAAGTTATTGGGTTGCTATTTTTAATGTACTACCATAGTAATCGTGTAAGATCATTAAACAAAAAAAATATGAGTAGAAAATATCTTTTTAAATGCCTAAATGCTTCCAGTGTTATTTTTAAGTAAACTATTGACACAATTTTTGTCGTTTACTTAGATACGTTTTGATAAAGAAAACTTTCTTTTTCTGAATACATTTTAAAAATAGGGTACATTTCATGGCAGCCTTTTTAATCGTTTTGAAAAATGTTACAAAACTTGTGTTTGCGTTCAAGAAGGTTTGCTTTTTTTAAGACAAGCGTTCTTTTCTTAAAAGATTTAAACAAAAAAAGTGCGGAATATATTCTTATGTTTTCTAACCTACTTATTACTTGAATATCTTATGCATTGCTTACTTTTTTGTTTTAAGAAAGGGTTCGAAAATTAGATTAAACGATACAAAATTATTAAATAATGATGTAGCACCATTATTTTTTACACATGCCTATGAAAAATGTGTTTTTAATTTGGATTCCTTCTTGGCGGATGCCAAATAATTTTCAGATTGTATTAAATTTCAAAAGTATTCTCATCCATCATTGAAAAACCGGATCAAAATTAAATTATTTGATTAACTATCAACATTTTTGAAACATTTAAAACATTCTATATTTTCATTCATTTTTTTTTATTCAATTATCATTTCCATTCACTTGGAATCTTTAAAAAAACACTAAAATTTCAAGGGGAAAATGCCAAACATGTTTTATTTTCTGTTATATTGAAGTGTTGTATAAGGGAGAAATAAAGGACAATGATCTCTCCCCGCCAATATTTTAAATTTTATCTATAAGGCGTGAAATATGAATCTTGGGGAGGAATATTACAACATGTTTGAATATGTTTAAATTTTGTAACATTATTCGTATTATTATATAATATTCAAATATTTTTAATATATATTTAATAATAGAAATAATACAAATTTGTTGTTCTATATTTGAAATTTCTAAATACTTCTTAGAACTCTGGTATCCAACAGAAGAATCATAAAAGTAGGCATAAAAAATCTGTGTAAAACAGAGTTTCTCAAACTGTGGGGTGTGCTCCTCAAGGAGGGCGTGATAACTCTACGAGGGTGGCGTGAGCATATTGAAAATCAAAAACAAAATATTATTTAAAAAATTATTAATTTACTGAAAGTAAACAAATGAAATACATTCTCACATAATAAAAAACAAATTACATATTTACTCTGACTCTGATTCTAAACTGATACATGTATCAGTACTACACAATGTATTTTATAATTAATTTAACAATTCTAAGTTAAGAAAAAGTTTAATAATTACCAGACCCATGGGCTTGTCATATATAAAATTATATACAAAAATCAGTACTTATCTTGATAATTAATACCTTAATTGCCGATCAAAAGTTACGCGATTCGCTCCCCATGCCGCTGTTTTCCACGTGGGCCCACGAATGTGATGTATGAGGGAAGAGGGGTAGAAAAGGAATAAATAGAGGCAAATCCTCTGAAATGTGTAAATCCTTCGCCAACATTGTTAAGTTCCTTTCATTGCATTCCAAAGCTTTCGGAATAATTTTATGGATAGCAGTGTACAGAAAAGAACGTACGAAAGATGCATATATACGTCCGAGGCAATTAACGCTTTTGCTAAGCTAAACGTTTATATACGCCATTGCACTTAAGAGGTTAAAGTCGCTTTGTAGCTTTAGCGTCAAAGTATAGTATAATTGAATTCACTACACTGTTAGTGTTTAAAGGGTTGCGCGATGAAAATTATGGTTGAATATTGGGTCGCAAACATTGAAAATTTGAGAAGCATTGGTATAAGACCTTTATAAAAATATACTTAAACACAACATTATTTTTTGCTCTTTGAAAAAATTCACTTTGCTACATTCAAATCTATATACTAATCTAGATTTCAGAAAGAAAGTCGAAACTGCATAAAATTAACATTATGAATTATGATACAACATTATGTTTAGTTCAAAATACTCAGTAGATGGAAGAGTACTTACGTATTCTATAAACATGTAAAGCACGCGAATTCTAAAAACCGAATTCGCTGATAGTAATATAGAGCACGTAGGTGAAAAATACTATGAGAAAAATAATAGGTAATTGTAAATAAATAATAATCAATAAAAGAAAAAAGAACTATTTTTTATATTATAGGATATTATAACTTTTTATTATTCTTATTATGTCATTGTTATATATAATAATCTTTTTTAAATATATTATTAACTTTATTTAATTTTATTATTTGAGAATTCTATACATCCCAGATTTGCATTTTAGTATTCGAGCTTGCCATTTCAACGAACGGTTGGGCTTAGAGTGACAGCAGGTGGAGAAATAAGAAACGATGCACATGGTTGCCAATTAGAGAAGTTATCTTGAAAATTGGCATTGTTGCAATAGTGCGCAAGTGCCGATGGAAGTTTTAATTGATGCATATAGAAAGCCAGGTATACATACAGTGAAAAAAAATGTGTCAGAAATTATTGCTGTTGCATTTGTAAATTTTTAAACAATATGACTAAAAGTAGAAATTATGTAAAATAAAAGGTACTTACGTAATATACTATCGACATATTTCGTCAAATCAAAAGACATCAACAATTCTAAAACCTGTCGTCAAGTTATTATTACTATGTTCGAACGTGCATGTGGGAATGATTTCCATTATTGTTTTATATTGCGGTATTTGGCAACGTCTTTTTATTTAATGAAATAGGTCGAAGGTGTAATACTTAAGTGCTAAATAAAATATTTCGTCATAAGTGATATTCTACGTCTTATAAAACAGAAATCAATGCAAACACCAATTGGCGAGAATCGCTTTCCTCGATTGTCCCGCAAGTCATTTTTTAGACTTTCGTATTCCTTCGCAAGGAAATACAATATTAATGAAATCTTAACCAATATTAGAAAATGTTATTCTCCAGTTTGGTGACATTTCTGAACCTCATTATTTTTTTTCCAAAAAAAAGTTCCTTCCACTTTTACTAGTATAATTATTATTATGGTGTGTTAATATAATTCTCTAAAAAATTTCTAATTTTTGATGCAGCTCACTTCTTTTTCCAAAATGAAATAGTTTTAAAAAAGGGAAGAGATATCTAGATTTCTCAGAAAACTGTGATGGAAATTAAGCAAAAAGAGAATTTCTACGAAAAAGACGTCTTATGCATCGCAGCAAGACTTTAAAACCATGTTGCTTTTAATTGAAATTCTTTTCTCATTAACTGTACTTTGAGAACTTTTCCGCTTTTAATGTTCTTTTGACTTCTATTTAATTAGCATTCTTTCACGTCTTCCTAAAACTTTTCTTCTGCTCGAATGGGATTGTCCGCGTAGGAATAAGCTCACATTTTCTTTTCAGAAAAAGACATTCTTTATTATTTTTTAAGTTAAGAGAATGGAGACGTTTTAATTATTGAAATAAGCATATTGTTAATAATGATGTATTTAATGCACATAAAAGTCTAGTGAGTGGGTAGCTTTTACTTTCTAAAACACCCACTTACATTGCAAAACCATTTTTTGAAAAATCATTAATTTTTTTGAATTTCTACGTAAGTTTTTGGTTATAATCTGAGTAAATGGGTTCTTTCAAAAGAAAATGGGGGGGGGGATTTTTTTCAAGATAAAATACCGAAAAGTCGTCATATTTTCAAACAGGTCTTCATTAAAAAGAATATTTTCGAAGCCTATGATCTTATTCTAGTTACCTGTCTATAATTTGAAAAACTGGACATCCAGACAAGTTAACAACTTATAAAGGTTTTTTTAATTAATTGATTAACTTATAATCACTCAATTTGAACAGAATAATATAATTAAAGCTGGACTAGAGATAAACTAAATAATATTTTACATAGCAGAAATGAAAAGAAAATTCAAATTAGCAGCTAAAAAACTCATGTGATAAAATTACTCCAATTCTGATTTCTATGCATTTAAATTTTCGTCAGTAGTGATGATGACGGTTGTTGATATTTTATAAAATAAGTGCTCTCTCCATTCCATAGTATCTAGAAATATGGATATGCATAAAGCTGGAAAATATTGTTCACTGTAGTTCTTACTACGTTTGCAATAAGAATTTTGGAAAAATGAACTGAAAATAATAATAAATGAATAAAAATCTGCCGTTATCTCACATTGTCTTCAGATTATGATTTTTGTATCTTTTCATTGTGGCAATCTATCTGAAAAAGAGATGTTTAAGGTATCCAACTTGTTGCGACAACAATTTTTTTTTAAAAAATGGAGGTATATGGATTTTTTTTTCAGATTTGTTTAGTGCATTTTAAAAGAAATATGCTAAAATTAAGATGAGAAGAAGAAATTATTATTACTAAAATGGGAAAAAATTCGTAAAAATTTACAAAAAATAACATAAACGCGGCCCATTCTGTACCAAAGGTTTATGAACAAATTTTCAATTTTTCAATTCTGATGAAATGACCTTCAGATAAGAGATATTTTCTTTTTTTACAAAAACTAGAGCACTTTATCTCAATTATTATATGAAACTGCTTAAAAAAACAGTGATTATATTCACATAAGGGACTGTAAATTTATTAATAAAACAGTGATTGATAAATCTGAAGGTTAAAACACTTCTCTCTACTCTATTATACAGAACTTACACAAAAAACTTCTGTTAATTATTTTCAAAACCTTTTTAGCAATCGCTGGCCCCATTTGATTATTTTTAAAAAATTACATTTCGAGTGAAACGCGTTTTAAAATATGACATCTTGCTTAAAGTAATGGTATCTGCTTTTACTAAGACTCTTGTAGTTTTTGTTCTAGTGAACGGAAAATGGTAAACTTGGTATTTTTATAAAGCTAATAAGTTGTTGTATAGAATAAAATCACAAAAAATAACTGTCAATTTTTGGCAAAATTCACAATTTTAGGGTAGTCGAATACCTTAAGGGATTAAATATATTTGCGAGTATATTGCAAATTGAAATGACAACATAAAGTTTTCATTATTTTTTTTCTTCTGTAACTTTCAAAATTACACAGATTTTTTTTAAATGCTCATTTTTCATTAATCGTAGCTCAAAACAAGCAAAATGTTATGAGAAAATCATTCAAAAAGTTTTATGTTACAAAAGTAGTTTTTAAGTTTCTACTTTTCAAAAATTTTGATTTTCTTCTTTATTTTATTATTTATTTATCAAATGCCTGACCACTGATCATCAGGTCATTAGGCAACAAGCTCTCTAATGTTTCTTTACAATACAGTCCAAACTTTTAAAAACAGAGCACACGTCAAGATGAGCAGCGTCCATGACTTGTCCAGAAGCACACAAAACACAAAAAGGGGAGTCAGTCACGTTAAAACGAAACAAATGAGTGCAAAGGCAGTCATGTCCGGTCAACAATCTAAAATCAGCCACAGCAGCAGCACGAGGAGAGATCGAGACACACACAGTTAGGTTTTAATAGCACCCTCCATAGTTTATTTAAGGCAACAATGACATTTTATTTTATTTATAAAAATTCAATTTTCAAGAAAACGTTCTAAGATTCAACACTCATCAATCTTAGTTATATGCATTATTGTATAAAAAGCATGTAAAAAAATGATTATTATTTTGTACATCTAATATAAAAGCGGTCTCAAAAATTTATTATTTCAAGCAATTTAATTAATTCACTAAGCAAGTTTCGATATTTTATTGCTTCAAATCATGCTACAAAAAATGCATGTTTTGCGCAATTTTAAACCTAAAAAAAATGCATGATTTAAATTATATTTTAACTATTGTGATAGTATCGTCTATATATATATATATATATATATATAATTAATATATGTAATTTAGTTTTCATGGGAAAATATTCATACGTATTATGTGTGCTTCTTCTTATAGTAAAATTAATGACGTACACATAATAAAATAAAAAAATTATTCTTTAAATGCTTTTATTATTTTTAAAATTTATTTTTCAAAGAAAACAAACTGTTTTATTTTCTTACTACTGTTAAATGAGTATTTTAATATTTTATTTTGTTATTAAAAATAAGATTTTGAACTTATTTTCCTTTTTTATATGAGAACTTATTTCTGATAGCATTTTTTGAGGGAATATTTAATATTTGTTAACAATACTAAATAAAAAGTATGGACAATTTTTTTTAACTCTAAACTTTAATTTATTGTGAAATGTGCCATAGAATTCTTACTATACACACGTGAAATACTGTTTACTCGAAATAAAATTCCCTTACACTTATTATAAACAATTGATTTGTATCTGATAATACGATCCAATGATTACTTAGCTTTGTCTAAAATCGCTTTTGTCATATACTTTTATATAACCTTAAATAACTGAAAATTTATTTTTATTTCTAAAGTATGGACCTATGCGTGGCGTTGTTGAGCTGTCAGCTGCCTCTTTTTAACCGTCCCTTTAAAAACCGAGTATCGATTTCTTCTCTATCGTGCCCAGGGATCGTCCACTCTACCCCCATCTCAACCCTTTGATCCCCGTCTTCTTTCCCGTCCCCCAACAGCTGGGCACGTGCACGGAGCGGTATTTGTTTTATCGTTTGCTTATTTCTACGGGGACCCTCCAGGATAAATGAAAACGGGAGGGTAGGAAAAGGGCATTGTCGTCTGTCGAAGGGGCGGCTCATGGTTCGTTGGACGTGAATAGAGCGTATTCGATGGGGTGGAATTGAGAGCGGGGTGCTTCTGTGTGTTCGAATATGGGAAAGCGTGGGCCTTTACTCGCTTTGTGAACGTTCTGGTGCACCGTTACAGATAAAACTAACGCGAGCAGTTGTTGATCGTGAGTAAATATGGATGCTACCTTTTAACCCGGATACAAATCTTTTCTGTCGTAATGAAGTGTTTCGGTAATTAAATTAGTTGAAAAGATCATCTTTCTTTGTGTTTGTTTGTGACACTGTTTCTCGCCACTTGCAGGAAATTTAACTAATGTTCCCGAATGCGAAAATCGAATTTAAAGTTCGTTTCCAAGTGAAGATCCATTTTGGATCTTATGTAAATATTATATCTTATAATAAAGAAAATATACTAATTTTTTTAAAAAATATTTTGTTCGATCATAACAATATACTAAAATTAAATAAATAAGAACAATTTCATTTATTCATCATTTTCAATTATTATAAAGCTGATACCTTAAAACAAGCTTTCTTACAAAACACTAATGTTTGGAGGGGGGGGAGCAAACTTGCATATTGTTTGTTTATTTAGTTAAACTCTCATTTCAAAATACAGAAGCACTATTGGCAACGAGCCTCGTAATTCTGAATCATGGTTATGGGACCAGGCATCTAAATGGCACCTCATTCTCAAATTTCCACTCAAAGCCAAGTGAGGACTTTGAGACATGACAGATTTAACGTGCATCAGGATCTCTACAAGTCAAGTGCAATCCGGCCTTGAACAATTTACAGAAACAATTGAGTCCACGAGTTAACGACGATAACCACTTGGGTACTACGGTAGCTGTAAACTTATTGTAGAAAAAAGTTTAACTTGTTTCTAATGAACAATTTTCTTCTTAGCCAAAGCCTACCCTTGGCTGTTCGGCCATTAGGGGATGCGCTGACCAGTAGAGATGGGCCTCCTTGAAAATTCTGTAAACAAACTTGTTCACCTGAAATTTTAAATGCTAATTTTCTTTAAAAAAATGACTTTTTTTATTTGTGTGTGATTATTATTATTTTTTTTCTTCTTTATTTGGTTAAATTTGAGAACAGCGAATTTGGTGAACATTGATAAAATTATGTAGTACTTGATTCCCGACTAATTTAACTTGAACAGATCTCGTTTGTTGAATCCCTCGAAATTTAAGAGTTGTATACTTCAACTGCCGATGCATAAACAGAATATTAAGGGGGGGGGGGTCAAAACAGGTTTTCTTTGACGCTTGCATAAAAAGAGGAAGCCGCATTCCTTAAATAGACTCGCCACTGTCCAGATCACAAGTGATTTCGACCTAGTTTCCGAAAATTCAGTGGACTTCCAATGGTTAGTATAATTAGGTGTGGTTGGATTCCGTCTATGCTAATTTTTTACTCTATTCTTTTAGCACCATTGACTTAAGTATTTCTTTTTTTAAAGTATCGTTTAATAAAATGACCATTTATATTATAGCGAAAACGTATTTCGAGGCTCAAATGTCCTCCCGTTGGTGTAGTGCAATAGTTAGGAGAAGAGGTGCCAACTCAGGTGTCGTCCTCGTCACTTGACCATGGCTCAAAATGACGAGGTCCGTTTCCAACAGTTCTCGTGCAGCTTTATAGTTCGATGTTAAAATAACTCTCACTCACTAAAAAATAAAAATAAATGTGTTTGTTTTCTTGTTCAACTTTTAATGTACCTTTTCCACTCAAAGTATCGGAGAGGAAGAGTTATATTTTCGTTTTCATATAAAGCTACACGAGAGCTATTGGCGACGGACCTCGTAATTTTGACCTATGGTCAAGCAACAAAAACAATACTTGAGCTAGCAACTCCTCTCCTAACTTCCACATCACACCACGAGAGAACGTTGGAGCCTCGACATATTTAACATGCATCGACCCTCTCTGTACCGCGGATCTTCAGTGGTACTTGGCTCGAACTTATGACACGCCAGTCTCGAGTTAGAGACCTTGACCACTAGGGTACCGGGGCCACCTCAATGTACCGGAGAAGGTACGGTTGTCAAATATTAGTACTGAAACACTTCACACTCATAAAGAAATTATGCTTGTAATATATTTTCTTTTTTTCTGTTAATTCATATTCTTCCAAAATTTCAGATTTTTTTTTTTTTCAAAATTAATATTTTATACTTTTTATTAATTACAAGCTTTCAATTAGAAACACAAAATTTTCAAAAAAGCTCACGACAAAAATATGTATTAAAAAATCCCTTTTTTAATAATTTTTAAATTTAAATTGTCAAGAATGGTTATTTAATTTAAAAATGTAACTGTTTAAAGTATTGTTGTTGTTGCTACTAATGCCACCTGTCTGACGTAGTCAGATCGAAGCTCACGAAATTTATCGCGGCAAAGGGCTAGTTCTACGCCTATCGTTAGTTGTCACTTTGAGCACCATGCAGGTGACAGTACGTTTTGGCTCGTTTCCACCCCAATTTTGAGGGAAAACTCCGTGGAGGTGGTCAGGTGTCTTCCACCTCTATTCCCCTCCACCAACCTCACAAGTGAACTTGCGGCTCGATGACTATTTAGTGTACCCCCCATGCCGCAGAAGCACTATATATTTACAAACATCCGTGCCTTCTCTGGGCCAACCCAGGCCCAACGGCACAACAGTCAACGTCACTAACTACTATGTCGAATGGGGGCTATTTAAAACATTGCTTTTCATAAGCAAACGTGGCCGCGGTAGCATAGTGGTCAAGGTTATGGACTCGTGGCTGGCATGTCGTGAGTTCAAGCCCAGTACCACTGAAAACCCACCGTGTAGGGGAGCGATGCACGTTAAATCAATCGAGAGATCAAACGTCCTCCCTTTGGTGTAGTGTGGTAGTTCGGAGAGGGAGATGTCAGCTCAGATGTCATCCTCATCACTTGACCATGGTTCAAATTACGAGGTCAGTAGCCAAGAGCCCTCGTGTAACTGAACTGTGCGATGTTAATATTCACTCATTCATTCATACATACATAAACAAACAAAAGTGCAGCGCGGGAATAACATCCGGGCAAAGGTGAAGTCAATGACCTATTACGTAAAGAGAGAAGATTCGAGGGAAGTGTAACAAAAACACACACAATTTAAAACATCCTATGACGTGTTCCTAGAAAAAAATGTAAAATAGATTAGATTTATTTTTTCCCAATAATAGTAGTTTTAAAGGCATCATGTTTATCGTCAGTTATTGCATTTAATTGTGTTAAGTCGGAAAAAAACTAAATTCATATTATTCGAATTTTATAGACATTGAGTAAACTCATACAAAATATATATCCCAATTTTAGTTTCATTTAATTTTAACTTACGAAATATTTCGAAGAAAAATGGAAGCTCTTAACGAAGACCTCGTAATTTTGACCCACGGTTAATTAACGAGGACAATACTTGGTTGTACGTGCGATTTCTTCCCTGATTGTGGTGAAGCCTTATTGTATCAAAATAAACATTTTTTTTAAACGTTGAATCGAAATTACGATTACAAATCTCCATAGATTGATGCATCAGTAATAAGTATAGTTTATAGAATATTTCTAACATATTGCATGCAAAACACAACTGTTAGCGTTATATCGATGGAAATTCTTATATTAAATGTTGAAGGTTTTTCTATATGAAAATGCTTCCCACGTTTCTGTCCTATGTTTCAACAATACAAGCAAATGGCCTAAGAAATGGGAGAAAAAACACAGAGAAGCCGGTCAAAAGATCTGAAGTCTTATTATCCTTCGTATGGATACTTCTCTGTTCGGGATATCCTGGCAATCCTTCTGTGTCCTAAGGACACTTTTATCCCATTCCATTTGTTGGCCGCGTAATGGCCATTGCCATTCCAGGAAATAGAAATGGTTCCTCCCTTTGTTAGAGTTTTCTCTCTCTGAGGCATGATCCTAGAGATTTACAATAATTAGAAAAAAATGTAGGTACAATGAGGCCATTTTAGCCTGACTTTGGCCTGTTTATGGAGAACTATTGTTGAAATTGAAAAGTATTTTGAGACGAAATTTTCAATACGCCTTTCACATTTTTTTAATTATTTGGGATTATAATAAGGCATATTTATTGGGTATTGTTTTGTTTCTAAGCTGGAAATTTCAAGGTGAGGATTATAATTATGTTCTTGTCACTCGATTTCTCAAGAAAATCCCTCTATGTGTGCGTATAAGTGTGTGAAAGAGACAGAGAGAGAATGATATTCACACATACATTCTTCATTTATAGAAATCGGACCATAATGGTTGGTTTTTAGAGCATTGAACATAACAGGAAGGAATTAAAGATTGAATCTTTTCTAAGAAAACATATTATAGAATTATCTATACCATTTACGCGCGATGCTATTAGTAAAATCAACAGAATTTGAGGGAGGAGGTTACGGAAGCCTAAAAGATAATTCTACTTTAGTTTTAGAAATTATTAGATATTATTTAGAAATCCTGTCCTTTTTAAATCAAGAGGTAAGAGTTATAAAAATGTTTTTCAATACAATCGAACGCTTAATGTTAGATTTTAATAATTTATACATATAAAAACAGCATATATTCATACAAAAAGAGGAAATGCCCAGCAAAGCGGGTGGGTAATGGCTAGTTTTTTTTTTATGAAAGATGATAGCTTCTTGTCTAGTTGGTTGTTTTGGAAGTTTTCTTACTTTTTCATTCTATCACAATGTGAGCCAACATCCCTAGAAAATCCTCCGGTTGATGTCCCATCACTTAGTTATCTCCTTTGTGGGAATGACTCTGGACGGTGGCCAATAGCCCGTGGGCAGAGGAAGGGAAATAAAAAGTAATGTCAAATCAAATCAAAATGCAGTCAGCTGCATAGAACTCATGAGAAGGAAAGTTAACGTCGATTTGGTATATAAAAGGGATAAGAGGCCGCAACTGGAATGAACCTTGGAGGGAATCCAACATTCTGATTAAACAACCGACAGAAACTGCTTCCAGCACAATGTATAATTCAGTTATTTTTCTCAACCCTTATTTGCAAAGACCAAATTCATGGAGCTTATACATCTCTCAATTTTGAGGTATAATCAGGTGATGAAATCAACTCCTGAGTAGGCACCCAAATTTACCACCGAAGACTGACCCTTAAAAATAGACCATACAAAATTCGTCCACAATGATAGTGAATGAATGTTTATTGTAAGAAAAGTATTTTGAAGCTTGTACTATTATCCTTACTTTGGAAAGCTTGGAAAGGGTTTTAAATTTTCTTTGGAAGCTTTAGAAATAATCAACCATTTAAGAGCAGGGATACTCATCCTTTTATACCTTTGGGCCACATTCATACGACAACTATTTCACGCGGGCCGCAACATAAAGATTAATGTAGGGGGACGGATAAACATCAAGGACATTTAAAATGAGGAAAATTGATAAAAATATTAAAACTCATAACTTTTGGATTTTATTTTTAAACTGTAAACTTTGAAACTCAACTCACAAAAAAAAAAGGTTTTATGCATTTTTTTATTCAGTTATGGGATTGTTTCAATTTTCTTTCGACAATGATTTAATCCCCCCCCCCTTCCCCAATATTTTGTTGCTGTTGCAAAGATTTTTTTTGAGGAAGCCAATTCATCTCATCTTGAAAGAGATCCTCAAGAAAAAGAAACATTGAAGGATTGGTGCTTAGTGGTATATTGACGAGCAGATTTATACTTTTTGAATATACAATTTTCACAACATATCAAATAAGTTGTTGATCCATCTTTGTTTTTCTCTATGAAATAGTCAAGATCCCAATCGTTTTGTGAAACAACATATATTCTTTAGATATTTTTCACTTGGAAGACATGAGGGTTAATTGAAAATTAGATTTACCAAAAAATGTTCGTTACTCCACTGTTATTTGTTATCACTAACCGTTACAATAACAAAAAGAAAAAAATATTCTCGTTATTCGTACCAGCCCGACATCTAATGCAAAATTAATTTATGGAATTGCTTGATTGATTGAATTTCTCGCTAAACTTTTATTGCATTGTTCTTAAATAATTGAATTTGTTAGTGCAACGGGCCATGACCGGGACACTCAGAAATGTCCGGTGGACCGCAAGTTGAGTATCAATGATCTAAGAGTATTTACAAAGCTTCGATTACCCTTTTTTTTCGACTTTTCTATTTGGATCATTTAAGCGGATATTAAACTTTAATATTATTAGTTTAATAATATTTAAAAACACAAATATTTTCAACCTCCGAGAAGTATCGAAAGACATTCTTCTGACAGATTAAAAGCTTCACTTTTCACCTATTTTCTATCGGGTGCCATCTGTTATTCTTCTTTGTCAACATTTGTTTGCAGAACTGATAGAAAACACCATTGTTAGAGTAAAATTTCTATCTTCATTAACAAAAAAAATATTTAATTAAAATGCATTTTTAGGGTTATTTAAAATTCTTTTTGCGTACTAGGAAAATTTTCTGTCGGGCCAAATTTGGCACGGGCTCCTTGTAATTGCCATCCTTGAGCTGCGGTGTCATCCTCGTCATTTGACTCATATTTGCAATTTTGGAATTCGAATCATGAGCTCGAGATCTAGGGGTCTTAAATACCCGTAACTGATTCTCATTAAATATGTCGGGCTCAAAATCTTTACTTTGATGTGTTGTAGACGTTTGGATAGGGTGTGCCAACTTAGGTGTCGTGTTTGTCATTTAAGTATAAATTAAAATTACGAGTCCATTGCCTAAAGCATCGTGTTTTTTCTAAGAGAGGGGTTGATAAACTAGCAATAAATCAATCAAAATTGTGAGATCCATTGCCAGTGTCCCTGGAGTTTGCTCTAAATGTGGCCTTATTCAAACTAATGTCAATACTGTTGTAACGTATAAAAGATATTTTCAAATTTTTTGTTGAAAGAACTGAGTTCAGAGAGATCAATATGACTACCGTAAAATCCGGCGTATAGCGCGCACTTTTAATATAAAAAATAAGATCGAAATTTATGGGTGAGCGCTGTACGCCGGGTACAAAAATTATAGCTTCAAGAATTTTAAAAAAAAGAGATGAGAATAGGAAAAATTAAACTTATACATAGATCGGAATACTATATATTTGAAAAAAGGACATATAAAGTTAGAGGGTTCTGACTTTCTAATAGTATACTATTTTTTCAAGAACCTGGGATAATAACTTGAATAAATGACCTAAAAATGTACGATTATTCTCCGGCGGGTTCCTTTGTAAAAAAGGTGGTGCGTGTTATACAGCGAATGTACCTAAAAATTAAAAAATGCGGCTTGAAAGTATGGGTACACGTTTATACGTCGGTGTGTGCTATACGCCGGATTTTATGATATATATTAATTGGATTATTGAATTATGATATTAAACACTCTTGGCTTTAAATCTTACTTTTTTGATAAAATCTTGAAGGAAAATATTCAGGATATTATTTTTCCATGTGTTTTAATGCATGAAAAACATAATATTTATCTTTACAAAAAATATTAGAGCACAGTAATCCATAATATATATATGAGACATTCTCTTTCAAAAATTGTTTTTAGTAAATACAAATTTTTATGAAAAAGTAATGCCTGCTTTATATATCCATGTGACATTTTAAGTGATTCAATTAGATTATTCAATCTATTTGCAAACCTTTACAAAATCTTTTCACTTAAAAATGTTTATTCGAAAAAAAAAGCGCAATCAGTAGAAATCAAATTAAAATGTAAGAACTTATTCAAGTAAAAAAAGAATTATTTCTAAATCAGATAAACTTTATGAAGAGAGACACTTTTATGTATTACATTGAGTTTAAACTTATTAACTGGAGAACACAAGATAAAAGCATCTCCTTTTGTTCTTTTGACATGGTACGAGTGTTTTAGTTGAAAACTAATTAGTTTTCGATGTTTTTCATTACTTGATATTGTATAGCCGTAACAATTTCCTTTTGAAATGAATTATTTTTATTTCGACAGCACATCATACTGTGTTTTATTTGGAAAAAAAAGTTTAATTTCAGAACAATACTATTTAACTTTTGATGTATTTCGTCGCTGGGGGTTTTGACAAAATTTAATGAATAAGATCTAACTTCAATGGTCAATTGTGTATTTAAATGTATTGTTCTGGAAATAATTTCACATTCCTATTAAGATAAGCTTTATCTTGACCTATCATTAGAGCAGCATACAAACCTCTGAATGACAAACAAATTCAATCACAAAGAGATGAGGCCACTTAAACTTCTTAATTCCTCTAATCTTGACCTTTTAGCTTGGTTAGTAAGGAAATGAACCCGATGGATAGAGGGTGCATTATTGTCTTTATAGCAGCAAGAGTGACGTATCTCTTAAATTTTCCGGGTTTTAAAATCTGCATGATAGCGTCGTGTGGATGGAAAAAACATAAAGCTGGCTAAGGGGTCAATTTCATCACTTGACCGTAATTAAAAATTAGTTTAATTGAAATAATCCTCATATTCTTACTTATTAATTTTTTATTGAAATCAGTCGATTGATTCATGTCCAAATTTCTAAAAACTTTTTTTTTTCAGTTTTTTTGCTGCTATTGAAATTATATAGAGCTCATGGCACATTATATATCTGTTGCCCTTAAACATTTATCAAAATTCTATTGCCCCTATTACAGACAATGAGGAGACTTATGGAAAGTACGCAAAGTATGGTTAAAGTAGGGTAAGGAAAATATAGTTAGTAAAGTATGGAAAGTATGTATCCTCGTCTCCATAAATGCGAAAAAATAGAACCTCACTGACTTCGTGGTAATTTTTCAATTTTTTTAACTGAACCTTCGTATAGGCTCGATATTCCATTCTATAAAGTAACAATTGCATTTGTTGAGTGTTTTTTTCTGCATAATTTAAAGCTCCGTTTAAAACAGTCGATACATTTCATAATTATTAGGTTGTCAAGTATGAGATGGAGCAAAAAAAGGACATAAATGAATTCGATTTTTTTCCAATAAAAACTAAGATTTTAAGATTTGTTAATTTTTTTTCAAACTGAAATATGCGTTAAAAAGAGGAAAAGATGTACCTTTCACACGAACAACAAATTATGCCAAAATTCGGCGTCTAAATGAGGTTATGTCCTTAATCTGTCTTTATTCCATTTCATATTTAGCAACCTAATATGAACCACAGTCATAAAGAAGATAACACCTGAGTCGTCACCAGACTCTTTCAATTTCTATTCCAGGCCAACTTGAGGACTTTACACCCTAATGAAAATTATATTAGTCTACATATAAGTCTAATATTATATAATCTTTGTATATATGTCTTTGCTCACCTTTGGAAGATCAAGACTCGAGCCTGTGGGTTACATGTTCATTACTTTACCAATTTGGCTACCTCAGTCACAAACATTGACGAGAATAATGTTTAAAGCTAATTGGACCTCATAGTTTTTAAATAACATGGTATAGATTTAAAATAGGGAAATCTTTTTGAAATCAGGAATATTCGTCTTCCGTCCTGGGCAAAAAAATATTTGATGATATTTCTTAAAGAGCATTGTGAATGATTGCTTGCATTGTACTGAAACACGCCACGTATGTTGTTTTCCCTGCAGTGATACACTGCTTGTCGGAAAATTGAGATTTTCAGAGAGATATTGCTTATATACCAGCATGAACTTAAAAAATAAAAGAATGGCAACCCTAGGAGATGTGAGCCTGGTTACAAGATTGGCGATTTTGTCATCCTTGGCGACAAATTTCGTGAAAAAAGCTATAGCCAAAGAACCCTAGAGGATTCTCTGGGATCGACTCTTCTGGAAATTTCTATGCGGCAACATACGTAACTTTTAAATCAGTGGTCCAGTCCGTTAAAAGAAATCGGTTGAGATTAGAATCTACCTGTGCGTTGTTTGCGATAAGGCATAGAGATCTTCTAGTTAAAATATTCCAGAGGGCCGTTCTTGGAACGTAATAAAGTTCATTTATAACGAGTGCGTTTTCTACTACTGTAAATAATCTGTTATAATATTAATTTGATACGTCGATTTGTTTTCGTGTAGTCATTTTTTTTGTCCTTTGATAAACCTGCTATTATATTCAAATAATTGAGTCTCGTCAGTTGCTTTTCCCCCACGAAAATTTCTACAATATCAGTTGAATCAAATCGGAATATTCCAAAATAAATTACCTTATTTTTTCATTAGAAAAATCATTGTTGGTCATAATATCTTCTTGCTAACCGTCACAAAGTTTCATTGAATACCATTAATAACATTAGCCACTTTAATGAAGATGTCTATGTCGAGCACAGACTTATCATTAACTAAAACATAACGCCAACACAGTCTTTGAAGCTATTCATCAAATACCTTTTGATAAATGATCTTTGACTTCAGATACATTGAGACATACAGCTTAGTGATAACTATATAAGCTGTGTTAATTACTTTCTTTTAGCAGAGATACATCTTTATGAGTTACATATCCATCAGTTTGCATTATCAAATCAGGAATGACCCATCCTGCTCTAGTGACATAAAGAAATCTAGAAAATAATTAGAACAATATCGATTTTCTTAATACGGTAAAATTCATTTGGTACAGGGTAGACCAAAAGCCATTTCCCAGTTCAAAACGTAAATGACCTTTAGCAGATATTTTATTTGCTTTCAGAATTTTTGAAAAACAAGGCTTTGAATTCTTATTATGGAAACAAATACAACTGAGCCTAATTAGTGAAAAAAATATATTTAATATTACTTCATAAGTAAATATACTCTCTTTTTCTCGCACGGAAAGCGTATGAACTTCATTTTCATTTACAAAAGTAGATTCCATTTATGGGGAAACCATGTAATAATAAATAAGCTTTGAAAAATCATTCTTCTCAAAATCAATATTCGTCAAAATTTCAATTGATATAAAAAGAGATACTGCAATCCATTTGTGATGAGGAAAAGCCTATTTCCTAGAGGGACCATGATTCTAATCTAAAAGATGATGTGTACAAAAAATTTCAAAATAATGTATATATACATATATATTTATGTATCTATAGTATTAGTATATACTCATTAATATATATATATATATATATATATATATATACTAATACTAGTTGTGTATATTGCTATTATATTGTTGTGGCAATCTTATTTTGACACATAGTATATCATTATATTTCGATTTGTTGTTTTGCTTTAATTCGATTCACGACAACTTAGTATATGGTTACTGATTATATATATACATATATTGCCATTAATATAACAAAGGAACGCTTTAAATAAATGTATCAGACAATATAGATTCAAACATCCATAGTAATATAAAAGCATACTCTTAAGTCTTTGGAACTAAGTTTAGAGGTTTAAACATAGTTTTAAGGCCAGTCAACTTTCCCCTAAGTTTGCTTATATGTACAGAGTAATTCATAAAGAGGTACACAAATTCTATACACTACAAATCAAGAACAAAATATGGTATTAAACGTAACCTGTAACAGAATTGTATAGGACTATTTTGTTTTGGTAAAGACAGGCATAGATATTCTAGGTGGGAACCCTTAGACACACATCGAGATGTTAATCCCTTTCCGTCCAAATGTGTGTTAAGGTATCAACTCTATCTATAGCGGTTGCAATACGTTGTTTCCGCTTTGTACGGTATTTTAACTTTTGCACACAAACAACCCGTAGTTTTAAATTTTTTTATACCATTGTTAGGTAGATTTTCTATTTGGAAGTTCTTTTCTGAATCGGGATCAAAAATGCTGTTGCACAGCAGTTGTAGATTCCATTTTGCTAAATTTAAGAACACAAAAAGCCTCTTCGACTGATTAGCCACATGGAACGCCCACTGTTGTTTAATCCATTTCTGTCAGGGGCTAAACACAAACTTCAAAATACATCTACCTTACTATTCGCGTAGGTGGTCCGGACTTTGATGTTTATTGTTTTACTGCATCTGGAAAGTTCATACTTTTTTATGAATCATCCTATATATACAATAAAACATTGAAAAAATATCCATTTAAAACTATTTAAAGACTTTTGTCCCACCTTGTATTTTTTTCCAAGCAGACTTTTTTTTGGCAATTTATATTACAAGTGCAATCAGGATGACAACATTTAATAAAACTCCCATTTATTTTTATTATATACTCAAAAATGCTTAGCTTGACTCCCTTCACTTTATCCAAATCTGTCACCTGCGATATTAAATTCCCAACCCCCGAAACTCCTGTCAGGTTTCGGATAAATAAATGTGATCTATTTTTGTCGTCGGATGGGAAAAAAATAATAAATAAAAACGTAGGCGTTTTGTTTTGTCTCCCTCGCAACCACCTCAATCTCCGGGAAGCGATACTGAAATTTCTTTGGAGCCCTCCCATTGATTTTTGCATCAAAAGAAGAAGGGAAAATGCGAGTGTGTGTGTGTGTTCTGAGAACGACCGCAAACGACAACACAATTCGCCCGGAATCTGTCATCGAAAAAGAATCGATCCTTTGTGGTCATGGGTGGGAACACTTATACATCGGTGTTACCTTTCCCATCGATGTGTCAAACGTTTTACAAAGTCATTTGTGAGCCAACGTTTTCTGTGAAGTATGTAAGTGTTATTCTTCTTACAAGATACATTTGGTGTTTGATAAACAAGAACACAGTAAGGGAATATTTTTCCGATATTTTTATACTGGCTTCTCAGAAATGATATTTTATGACTGATTATTTTTGTGGTTTAGTTTATTCTGAGTTAAAACTGTAGTCCCTGATGCACCAAATCTATCTAAACTCATTCTGCGCATTTTCGTGGTTTAGAAGTATGAGAAACGAAGTGATAGCTCAGATTTCACCCTGGTCACTTGACTAATTTAGATTCACATTTAAAATTGCTCAAATTCACATTTAAAAGCAAACAGAGTCCACCTCTGATAGCCTTGTTTTGTTTCTGAAGGAACTTTTCAATTAACTGTTAATGAATGAATTGATAAGTATCCTTGTAAATGAATAAGAATCGAATGCATCAATGAAATAAGACGTATTATTTACAACAAAATTAGGTTCTGAACTCAGTTGGTTTTTTTCCCTTCAAAATGTATATTTTCGATTCTCAGATTAAACTTCTGTTCAAGAGGACAACTGATTGTGTACCTGGAAGGAAAAGAGGTTAGTTGCAATTGCAATTAAATGTCCGTTTACTTTTAGATTTGTGACATCGTTATTAAAGCCAGATTTTATACGACTGAATCGTAATATTTTGCTTAATTGCATTAATTTATCTTATAATCTCGACATCCAGTTTAATCTCTTACCTCTCTTCCCAATTCCATGATGTGAAAGTTAGGAGGGAGGGAATGCCAGCTCAGATGTCATCCTCGTCATTTGACCATGGCTCAATATTACGAGGTCCGTTGCCGAAAGCCCTCAAACAACAGAATAGAGCAACTAATATTCACTCCCTCACTCTTCCCGATTCCTGAAAGAGAAGACGTATAAAGGAAATAGAAAATATGGTTTACTTCCACTCTTTTTGCATATTTGCATAATCTTCGATAAGTAAACGAGGTCTCGCTATGAGAAATAATATCAATAAAGTAGAATAAAATTTCAAAAACTAGCGTAATCAAAGCAAGAATAAACCTCTCAAAAATATTCTAGATTTGCGCAATAACCTGTTGACTACGAATCTCGTCACTTCGAACATCAGTCGTAGGATGAGTATAACACCTTACCTGAAAACCATGGACGTCTTAAGAAATGGGCCAACTGGGACCGGGCCCAGAGCCACGGCCGCAATGGAGGCTTCGTCTCGTTCTCGACTCAGTCTTAATAAGATCATAATTCGAATAATTTCAGAAGTCAGATGTTATTTCCGGTTGTACTCTCCGAAAAATTGGAAATTTTGGATGAAATGTCAACTAGTTACATGGGATGAACGTTGTCTACATATAGGCCTAGGCCTACCTTTATACACCATCATTACTCATTCAGTCAAAAGGCGACAGTCGTCGAGCCGGTTTGTGCGATTGTAAGTCATACACATTTATTTGTTTCAGGTTATTGTTTGTACGGTATTTGATAACGTATGCTATGTACTGTCTGCTTTTAAGGGCCTACTCGTGGAGCCTTCATTTGTGTAGGAGCCCAGAGCCTCCAGAAATCTTAAGGCACCCATACTGATAATTATTTTTCTGAATATACATGATGCATGTCGAGGGGGGGGGCGTAAATGCTTCGCTGCTTTTAAAGGGCTGTAAACATCACGATTGGACACAATCGTCTTCCGCAGTTCTACGTTTCAAATGTATAACCATCAAGCCGTCGGAATGCTAACTAGAGTGTTTACCCAATTTAAAATCTTATTTACCCATATTTTATCTTTTCATTATATTAATATTATATTAAATTATATACTCCCAGAATTGACCTTTTTTTCTTTGATTAATTCCTGAAGTGCGTTGCATTTGTGCAGGCTTCAATACACATTGCAATATATTTTCCAAAAAATTGACTTCAGTGTATCCATTTGTATAAATTGTACTTTGACAAGTCGAACACTATATTTTTTTAGAATTTGTGACCATTCTACGCCACGAGGTAGAGGGCCTTAAGTTGTTTCTTGAATCGTGTTATTTTGTTCTGTTAATGCAAGTTCTTTTATTATGTTTTATTATTACACACATACATAAAATTAAGTATAATGGTCCATTGTCTACTGCGCGTTTATTTCTTTTGCCACGCAGAGAACTTCGAATTGCAGTCATGAACTACTAAAAACATCTACTCTTCGAATAAGGCAATGGAATGTTAAATTTATCCAGTCGCTGTTAACTCCAATTTTTATATTATCAAGCTATAATGTCATATAATTTAGTTTTGGGGACATTCTTACGACGCTGAGATGTGCAGTCAAAGCTAAAATAGTTTTATTCTTTTGCCTTTTAAAATAAAAATAAAAAACAGGCCTAAATTCATTTTCTTTTCTTTCGCTTATTCGAGGCCGCGGTGGCCAAGTGGTCTACGCATCGGATCATGGCTAGCGTGTCGTGAGTTCAATCCTAGTACCACTAAAGATCCGCTGTGTAGGGGAGCGATGCACGTAAATCTGTCGAGAGCTCAAACGTCCTCCCGTTGGTGTGGTGTGGTAGTTAGGAGAGGGGTGCTAGCTCAGGTGTCGTCCGCGTCACTTGACCATGGTTCAAAATTACGCGGACCGTCGCCAAAAGCCCTCGTGTTGCTAATCAGTGCGACGTTAATATTCACTCACTCACTCATTCGCTTATTCGAAAAAGAATTATTGAGTAAAAAAAATTAATACCTATTATAATGATGCTCTGTTCAAAAGTTCTTCGATTTTACATTAAATCAGTTTTTGATCCTGCATTTATAAATATGATTATTTAAACTTATATCACTTTTTTACTGTTAAGGTTCTGTAGGGTTGGATATGTGCAATGTCACTACCCCTCCCCCTGTTACTTAGGGTGGAGCAGTCACACCCCGCCAGGAATGTCCGACTGAAGGACACACGGGAAATGACGCAGACGGACGCTAAGCTCTAGACGTAGGAGGAAGACGTTCTCCTTTGGTGTTTAATATATTTTAAATCCTTCATTTTGTTAAATAAAGCATTTATCATCATTAGGTTGTATTCATTTTCCCATAGTTCTAACAACCTAGTATATGATGAAGCAATCATGCATCTAAGCGAATAATTTCTCTCCTCAGGTATATCTCATAAACGAAAAACAAAAAACTTCATAACTTATTAAAAAACTTTTATCAATAATACAATTCAACTGAAAAAGGTTGGTAAAGAAACTGATGAAATTATTCACAACGTACAAATCTACAAATAAAATACCAGATATTGATAGTTGAAGTGTTATTTATTTATAAGCTAATACACTCTCTTTCTCTCTTTATAAACGATACCTACATGAAAAATAGTATTCGTCATGAATTTATTCTCATTACCTCATGTTCTCGAAGATCTTAGCTTTGGTGTTTATGTGAGGAAATTGTTACTAGAAAAATCGAAGATGCCTGTTCATAGTTTACTCCATATAGATTACGCATATCTCTGTAAATTGTTTCAAACTACGCAAGTTTTTAAAATATTTGCCTAAATATATGTGTATCATGTATGAACTAATACACTATATACTGATTTATTCCTCTGCTTTGAATTGTCAAATTGCAGAGATTTTGGTACATGAATTCAAATTGATTTCTACTATTTTTATGTTATAAGATAAAATGAAATATATTCTTGTAACAATATAAGTAATAATGTATTGTTAATGTCCTTGTCATAGTACATATCAACTACAGAAGCGTCGATAAAAACTAGAATGTATCTGCCAATTCCTATATATTTAATGTAACAAAGGGTTTTTTTTACCTATAAACTTTTCTGAACAGACTATCTGGATTCATTAACATTAAACGTGAACTAAATAGACAAAGATGAGAGAATGACACACACACACAGTCTCATTTCAGATCCATATATTCAATTTCTTCTTATATAACAAAAAAGCAGACGTATTTGGTGAGCCAGTATTAATAAAGGAAGATATGAATAAGTTAATTGAATTCGGGACCACAAATCAAAAGTCTCTGAAGGACTAGTTTATTTTATGCCAGGCTGTCTAGACGTTTTTCTATGATTCTTTTAATTGCGTTCTCTGAATTACATTATTGAAAAACTCATTCTAAAGAGTTGCATTATTTTTGTATGTTGTGATTAACCCATCTAATGTGATTTTTTTTTCTTTTGCAGGTAAGTTTTGCTCATCAATTATAAGAAGGAAAATCAGTGAGTTATATCTTAGTTATTTTTCTCTATATGAATTAAGTACTTAGTGTTTAAGTTAATACATTTGCATTCAATTTATAGTCGGGTTTTTTTATAGTTTGGGAAATTATTCTTAAAACAAATACCGCCTCTATAGAAATTTGGATAAACTTTTTTCTATTAATAAATAATCTAGAAGTTATAAAAGAAGCCTGTAATCTGAATTTCTTGAAATAACAAATTTCCCATCATTGTGCATTTTTGTCATTCACTTTGTTCAGTTTGAAAATATATAACACATGCCACATGTCAATTACGTTTTCAATAATTTAGTGATTTACTCTTTGTTAAAAATTGACAGTTCTAAGAAAGACTGAGGTTTATATTTTTGTTTTACTTCATAATACATTTCATGAATAACTTGCCATTTTGGAAGCTTTTTTGAAAACTTTACATAATAGATATTATGTTTATCATATTTGATCGTGAGAAAAAAAATTTTATCTTAACTTTAGACTGCTGTTTCTTAAAGTACAGGATGTGAGGAACGACTTCATGTATTGATACGAAAATATTTTTGTGCCTTTTTTTCGATATTTTATTCGAAAAGAAACATATCATTGCAATAAATAATATAAAACATTAAAATAAATAAAGTAAACAAATTAAAAAATTCCGAGAACCAAAATATGAGCACATTTGAAATATTCCATACCAAAAACAAAGGTTTACTGAGCAAAGCAGATTCTTCAGTTCGAGACAGGTCATCGTATCTAATCCATTTTATAAATTTTTATACCGAGTATGAAGATCACACATAATCCGATCCACTGTGCGGAGCTCGTTAAAGTTCTTACGTTAGCGTAATATGAAAAATAGGAGAGAGAGTTTCAACTCAAGTGTCTTTCTCGTCATTTGACTGTGGTTCAAAGTTACAAAGTCCTTTCGCCTTTCTGCAGCTTCGGAATGGGACGTTAATAATCAATTAATAAATCACCAATTATATAAGTCAGTTCTATTTGTGCTCTCTTCTGTTTGTTACAAATTACAGTTAATGAAATAGTGATTGTAAAATACAAAACTACATTTTATTCAAACAAATATGATAAATAACTGTTAAGTGAAAAATATTAGTTAACCGAAAGATGTTTGGATACAGTAAGGATTATTTCTGTAATTTTCAACCACTGCAATCAGGTTTATATTCACTTGCTATTCTGAAATCGTGGGTGTTGTCTACACCGGTTTATCCATTGGGCGCTTGGGGAAGGCGCCCAGGGGCCCGGATAAGCTGGACTTAACCAGATTTTCTGGTTATAAATTTCGAGGATCCAATATCAAGAGGGCCTGTAGATCTTCTGCGCCCAGGACCCTAAATGAGCTTAAATCGGCATTGGATGCTGTGCAAATGGAATAAAAGTTTTTGTAATTCTTACTGCAACAGTAGTCAAGTTATCATGACTATGGATTTAGTGACATATTCGACTCCTGATTTCTTGTAAGAACCATTCCGCAGAACAATGACAACCATTGCGCTCTATATTGAAACTAAACCTCGAAATATCCACGTAGTAAGGAACTTTCCTGAGTTAAATGTCATTTTAGATGTGTGTGTATGTCGTCCTGGTATTCTGGTACGGGGTGGTGAATCAGAATTAATAAATTTTTCGATAATAGTCTTTTTGCTCAAGTGTAAAATTAATTCCAATTTTTTTTTATATGTACATATTTATTATAGACTGATTTATTTAAATAGAGTAACGTACATCTCTGAAAGAAGAATAAAAGAAATGAAAATTTTTTATTTACTTCGTCCAATTTTATCAACAGTACTTTTAAATATTACGTTTATATCTAAAATTTCACACTTAAGTGTCATTAAGATTACAAAAAAATTTTCATAAAAAAGTACAGTGTACAGTAAAAAGGGAAGGGTATACTTTCTATATCATTCCATCTCTGCACTCAATTAAAAGCAGTGGTACTTTCATAAAAGAAATTAGCGACATATTTTTTTATTCTTAGACACTGTTTTTCGTTAAAATCTCATGAAATGCACTCAACTTCGCCACTTCTAAGATGAAAGGATATTAATAATTGCACAAAGAGGCTTAAAATTTTTATCAAAGTGAAATTTTGTTTGAAAATTAAATTCGATTCCACAAGAATTATTTTTAGGTAGTTAAAATTTAGGTTGAAGAGCGGTATTTCTCAGAAGAAAAATTCTCCTGCGTAAAAGAATTATTTAATACAAAAAAAAATCAAGAAATACTTATTCTTGATGGAAATATGAATGCAAAAAAGTTGTCGAAAGGAGTTGCTTTCGGGAGGGGAAAAAAAGTTCAAATCGAGAATTTGAAAACACAGTAATGAAAGGGGTTTAGTTTCGAAGTCGTAAAGGGACTCTATAGTAAGCCGATTAAAACTGTCTGTTTTTTACTGCTTTCAATGCATTTTAGTGTAATAAAAGGAAATCATTAATCTATAAATGTAAAAACTATGTTTAAAATCCGAATGACTTCTGTGATTTCGTTACAGCGGATAAACAAATTTTAAAAAAAAATAAAAGGAAGAAAGAAAATATAGTAAAAACGCCAAACCAGCATTTTAGGAGAAGCAGTTTTAAAAGTATAAATTGTTAAAATTTGTATATAAAATGGATGAATATTAGTAGGGTTTTTTAGATATTTTCAATCATTACTTTTATATATAACATTTAAACCTCCAGAAAAAGATTGTTTGTTTTATTTCCACCATTCTATACATTTGATCCCGTTAAATTATTTAAGTGTAGAAAATTTCCCGATCAAACCCAGGATTCCGTGTGGAATTTCTGGGAAGCCTTCAACAGAAATGTGCTCGAACACTTTCTCACGATTCAAATATTAAAAGTACGTGAGAACTTGCTCAGAATTTTAAACAGTGATGAAGCATTTTAGTTTTGTCTTCGGGTTAAGCATGAATTCCATAAAAGAAAACTTCGTGGAATATAGCTTCAGAAGGACGATAAAATATCTCAATACAGCATTCAAACTAGGGAGAGAAGAAAAAAATTTGTTTAATAATAAAATCATTCGAAGAGAAAAAAAAACTTTAAAGTAGAATTGATTTATTCACAAAAAATTTAAAGTAAAATATATTAAATCAGTATTTTAAGATTCAGAAAATTAAAAACTTTAAATTTTGTGTGTGTGAATAATTTTTAAGTATTGTTATACCTAATGTATTGCTTTATGTTCTAAAATAATTTTCAATTTCGAAAAAAAACAGGTGATTAGTATGCCCTTCTTGCGAATATTACATTCCACATAACGCAAACAATTAATTAGCGGCGAGCATGACACAGTCATACCAAGAGAAGGATATTTTTTTAATCCTACTCCCATCTTCGGCATCTCTGCCATTAGTCTACGAGCAGCCCAATAAAATGATGACGAAGCATAAAAAGAATTAAAATTTGTCTCCATAGAGTTATGTACAAAATCTTTAAAACAATAAGGCTGTGTCTCAGGTGGTCACTATCCATTTCACCCTGGTTGCACAGAGGGCCACAAGCAGAATCCTTTACTCCAATGCGATGTAAATGCCTTTGCAAATATAGTCATGTCCAGTAAATAAACGAAAGCACGCAATACCAACAGGTCGAGGCAGGAACTGGGGACTCTACCACCTTTGTGAAGCAAGATATTCCACCTTTTACCTATAGCTCAAAACACTCATTAAACCCTAAGAAAAGCACTTATCACTAATTTTTCAACTTTACTTCCTCATCAAAAAGGGCTATAAGTTATTAGTCGTTTAGTTTAAAAAGGAGGCACCACGTGAGGGCGACTGAAAACACCCCCGAGAAGGATATCTGAAATATCGCCTTTTTAGCCTTTTCTTGCTGTCAAATCACATGAAGAATTTGCAGTTTCTATTAAAATCATGGTGACCACTTTAGAGTAGTGATTTTGGTCAAGAACTTGTGGCAGGCGCTTTACAGGTTCGAGTACCGGTGCCAATAAAGATCCACAGTGCAGAGGAGCTGATGCACGTGTGTTAAATCTATCTTGGCTCAAAGTACTCCCGTTGGCGTGGTGAGGTAGTTTGGGTAGGGGGAGGAGGGTTTGACGTTACAGATTAAACTAAAAGAGTTTAATTTGGGTTTGAGATCTATGAGTTAAGTTTAAATTAGATCCCACAAAGACAACATGTCATTTACAAAAAAAATGAGCAAAGAACATGGACTGTTTTTCATTGCAACCACAATCTATCCTTACCTGGCCTTTGATGAAGGTAAGTTTTCGGTAGAGGGCACTTTTGCTGTTTCGGACATTCACTTGCACTTATAATGACAAAAGTGGTTATAGTCTGAAATTCCATTATGAAGTTTAAAAACTTACACGCAAGTGTAGAGAATTTGACTATGTAGACACTCATCGAGTATTCTTTACAAAAGACGAAATTGAACTAATAATACTTTGTTCATTTTGCGCTACATCTAATGAAAAAAAATTCTGGTTCTAAAGCAACAAACACCTGTTTGTTTTTTAAAATGTGTTCTCGCGTTTAATAAAAATATGTGTACTAAAATATTCTCAGTGGATAAAACTCGATAAAATAGATAAAAAAAATAAGCTAAGAAAATACAATGGATTAAAAAAAATTGTTATGCTGTAAAGAGTGCTTAAAATATGTCCATACGGGCAAGTTTATAGAGAAATAAAAATTGCAGTTTTTTAAATAGAAAATGTTTTATTATTTTCTCTGACTTTCCGACCAACGTGCAACGGTATTTCTGTGGGATGAGTCACCACTTCTCTCAGTGACTTCATGTGAGAACCGGAACATTTTCCCAGAAGCATCTCCCCCGCCCACCTTATTTTCATTTTTCCCGTTTCTCCGGTTGTTTCGCAGATTCCGAATGCAATCTGTTTGCACCGGAGTGGTGAAATGAGTTGGATTTGAGCGTGCACTGCTGTACACTGTCGTCATAGTAACCAAGTCAAGCTATCAGCAAGAGAATTAATGGACAGAATTTGTCGATACGTTGCTAGTCACGTGCTCGTGCTTTCAAAAACAGGTTTGACTTAAAATGTTGGTTGTAATTTTTTTAAAATGTACGTTACTTCACAAAGAGAAAATTTATTTCAGAATTAGAAATGGCATTGGTTAGAAAATGTGTGAAAAGTAGCGTAGAAATTTTAAAATGCATTTGTGAATGTTTGTTTTTATACTAAGGTTTTCGTTTTATTTCTTTTCTCGGTATAATTCTTAATAAATCCGAAAAATTTTATTTTCTCAGGCAATTCAATAGTAGAAAATTAGTGAATTTAAAGGAAAATAGTTTTCTGATATTTTTTTCTTCTATAAATCCTGCTCTGATTGAAAGTAATTATAATAATAAAAATATTAGCTTATACTCATTTAAAAAAGAATTATTTTGTTGAAAAATTCATTTTAAATTAAAGTTCAAGTTATGGTTGTCTAGCTTTCAAAGTGCATTAATTCATTAAAGTCTTGTGTTTCTTTTGTTTTTTATTCTATTCGTCGTCTGAAAATAAAACAGAACAAGAATAATTTTAATTGTACCTTGCATGGAAGAACTATCCAAATCAAAATATTTTTAAAGGCCCTGTTTTTGAAAAATCAGATTGTGACTTTTTTGCAAAAATAATTAGCTCCCAAATTACTTTTTTGATACGTTTTAATTATGAAATATTATCTCTTTTGAAACATATTTTCGTTCCTCAGTAAATGAGTGTACAGAACTTGAAAGCAACGAAGCTTATTACATTCCGTATGGATGACTTCTTAAAGAATAATTTACTTCCTCACTATTGTCAGACGATAATTGAAATTTTAAATTGAAAACAAATTAAAAAGTGTTCCACGTCGCTCTGAGTATCTGAGTGGTTCGTTCTGAGGAAAGAATATTTCATCATTACGTATTTTCTGAGTTGGAATTATTCGGTGAAAACTTTTTATATTTCTAAGATTCTGCTCTTCAATTAAACTATTTTTAAAGTTTGAGAAAATCAAAATTTCTTTCGTTCTATTTTTCGGAATTAAACGTAAGGAAATAAATTGCATAACTGTAACTTTGTGGACTATTTGGAGAAAAAAGTTTCGATTAGATCATCAAATCAGAGTTTTGAACTGGAAATTCGAATAATCTTGCTCGTTCTTTAAAAAAGAAATGTTCATGTTATTTGAAAAATTTTGTCCTGGATTAGAATACGTTCAGTGAAAATGTGAAATTAGTATAAAAGAAACAAAATATTGATTAAAATTTGCTGGTAATGTTGCTTTTGACCTTCAAAAGTTATTTCTGAGTAATATTTTGTTTTTCACTTCTTGCATTGTATCTGTAATATAGATCATGGTTCAATAATGCACTTTCTTCCTGCGAAATTCTTTTAACTAATTTCAAATTGTGATAACTTTTGAAATGAAAAACAGTTCGTAGTACATCAAAATATTTTTTCTTATTTATGTTTGAGTAAAGTGATAGTAATTTACTAATCTCCTAAGCTTCTACAGTTTTAAACTATTGATTCTGTGTGTTAAAGAGAATGAATAAACTGGAGCAGAAATAAATAAAATAAATATCTAGACTATATATTTTCTACCACTAAAATGCGGTAGTCTCACATTATGTACACTACCTGAGTAATTTACAGATTACCTATACAATCTGTACATTACCTATCGGGCATTTATTAAATTGAAAAAGACTTCACTAGATCAACAGGAACATTTTTGTGTGCTTCGATTAATATTTCAAATTGAATTTGAAACTATGGTTGAAACTATAAACTAATTGAAAAACATGCTTTACTCTTATCCTATACGTAATGACTTACACAGTTTCTAAAAAGTAATTATTATTTCTCTTCAACTTCTCCTGCCCTATTACTTTCTCCACTGTAATTCCTTGGTTGAAAGTTTATTGGAATTCTTCTGCCTCTTTTTTCGAATTGTATTTAAAGAGAATCGTCGCAAAATGATCATTCTCTGGATATTTGAAATACGTTAGTAAAATTGTTTTCTATTAGTATTTCTCTTGTCACGATTATTTTTTGATTACATTAAACATGTATATCTATTGCGTGCACCTTTTTAATAACTAGTATTTCAGGCCTTTAAGTGGCTGGAATAAATTATCAGGCTAGTACAGGGGAAATGTAGGATAATAATTATGGAACAACATTGCTAATTCAATTGGTTAGTAAAATTATATGTACAATACAAAAAAAAGTTGTCTTTCAATATTAGAACACAACTCAATTGTTAAAAATTCAGTGTAAGATCTATGTTATTTTAAAAAATTAAATTCGAAACATAAATGAATCTCATCAATTAAAAATAAAAGTAAAGTATCGGAAAATTTGATTTAAAAGGAACAGTTCATAAGATTTTTATTTTGTCAAAAAATAAAAAAAAATAAAAAATATTCTTAAGAGATACATTTTGTACCTATTATTATTCTTATTCTAATAGTTTGTTTAGTATCATCAATCACACTTAAGCCTAACTGAGCGGGAAAATAGAGCTCTTTGAATTGTTGTTTACGTGTTCTAAATTTAATCAGAGCTCATTAGTTTCATAAAACTAATCAATAATCTCGGCATCACATTCAGGTACCTTTGAAATCTGAGTGGAAATTTTAAGCAGAACATGTTTAATTGTCAGTTGTCGGATTTAAAAGCATCTGTTACTATGGGGGATTAAATTAATTAGACGACTAATTAAATACATTGAAAAGTTCTTGTCGGATGTGACTTTTAATAAGCCCACGACAAGCGAATCGA
Source organism: Trichonephila clavata (assembly GCA_019973975.1). Classification (NCBI taxonomy): domain Eukaryota; kingdom Metazoa; phylum Arthropoda; class Arachnida; order Araneae; family Nephilidae; genus Trichonephila; species Trichonephila clavata. The sequence goes on from BMAO01016524.1 coordinate 37,244, forward strand.
TTGAGTGACTATTTTGCTAATTAGACTTTATTTGAAGTGGTCTCGAGCTGACAAAGTACTTTGGAAACTGGGTAACGCGTCTATGGAAATGTCACGCTGCTAATTCTAGCTTAGAAACGGAAGGTATTTCACTCACAGAAAAATATTCCACTTTCGGTGATATTGATGATGTATGATTCAATATGTAGTTCAATATCTTTTTTCTCTTAACTTTTCCAAGTGCAAAACTGGGAAAAGTAAGCATAAAATTACGTATTATATCGCCAAAAATTATGTTACTCGTTTAATGGTGTATTTTTAAGCCAATAAAACAGGGAATGATTAAAATATAAATTGAAGTATTTCGTATACATATATATATATATATATATATATATGCATGACAATTTGGGGATTTTTTTTATTTTTTGAATATTTAATAAGTATTAGTTAAAAATAAGAGGTAGGGAAATCCTTATCACTTGAATGTGGTTCAAAATTAAAGGATCAATCGTCAATAGCTCGTGAGTAACTCTAAGTGCGACGTTAATAAATAAATCTGTAACCTATCATATTGCGTTATTACTACTTCTTTTACTTTCTGTACACTGAATAACTTCATCATCATCTTATTATTTGTTTGATTTTTAGAATTATTATTACACGTTTTGTATGTGTGTGGGAGAGGAGTAAGTTAAAACTAAAGTAAACGTTGTTTTTTAATTCACGGCTCAAACAAACTGTTAGAATTTTAATATCAAATGAAACATTTGCTAGCAAAATTTATTTAAAAAACAAGTTATTATTTCGAAACTTTTTAAAAGGTAATTTGCAATACGTTTTTAAACTAAAAGCCATCCTACTTTGCATTTAAAACTTTCATAAAACGGGAGATTGCTGACCGAACTTCTATGAATTGGAAAATAAGACCTGTCTTTATTAGAAAAAAAATATAAGAGCTTCGCTATTAACAATCTTAACTTTGTAACGGGTCTATTCATGAGCCTCTAACTAATCCTCTTGGGGAAAAAACTATCTCTTTAAATATTGTTCTATTGAAAACTTTCAACCGAAGAAGAAGATGTGGTTTATGTAAATCAAGGCTTATAATTAAGCATTAACTTTTAGGTTCGAAGGAGAGAGAGGTTAGGAGTTAGATCATAGAAGTTAGTGATTAACGTAAAGTAGTAGAAAACTAGTCCAGGGTGACTCTCCGATTAATTACTTACTATTTAAAATTGATAATTGATGATTTAGTCAATCGATTAGAAGTCGAATAACTGAGAATGGATTACTATTATTTAGAACGTATATTACCAAAACGTTCCAAAAGCAAGTGATCAATTCTTAATTAAATATTAAACATCTCGTCTACCTCGCTCTTGCTCCAATAAAATACAAGTTCATTTCCTACCCTGTGTTATTTGAATTGATTGATAGAACAATAAACTAGATTTGTTTTGATTATGGCTGATTTTCATTCTAACACCCAAACACTGGTGGATGTCAGGGGACATACATCACAACTTTACCAATGATAAGAAAGAAATGGTATGAGGTAACAAAAAAATGTTAAGGAAGTAATATAACGAGAAATAAATTATTTGTTAATTTCTTTGATATTTTAAACTGATTTTATTTGATATATTAAACTAATTCTATCACTAAATTGATATTTCCCAATTAATTAATTTTATTACTTAATTCTTCACATGTAACTATTATGTATTACTTTTTGTTGTACATCGAGATAGTTGCATGGATATCAGATAAAAACAAATTGGACACCGTAACCAAGAGATAATGTTGGGGAGCGCGATGCAGGCATTGTTTTTGTTGAATCTTATATCCAGGTCCGTATGCCGTGGGCGTAGTGTGGAAGTCATAAAAATAGGAGGTTAAATCAGGTGTTATTTTCGTCGCTTGACTGTGGTAGCAATCAAACCCTCACACATATACAAATTAAGTTTTCGAGCCAAGATAGCTATGTATTTGAATCTCACTCTGACGCTGCACACTATTCTCCGCCCAATTCCATCAAAACTCCAAAATTCTTATTCAAGATAATAGCTAAACCCACGACACCACCATGGCACCCACCACCTCCCCATTTTTGAGAATCTCATCGAAGACACTGCTCCATTCACCGGTAAGCAAAGTCCCCAGTTTAATCTCGCGTAAACCCTCCAGAGTAATCAAAGCGGGAACACCTGAGCTGCTTCCTATGCCTCGGCAGCGGATTTTAATTCTTCTTGTAGCCATTCCGCCAAGTTCACTTGTTGAATTTCAATTTACCGTGACGTCTCTCGAATGGATGCTTTTACGCGAAACTTTGTAAATGCACCGAGAAGAGAAGGGGATGATGTGTCGAAGTGGGGCTTCTTTGCATTTGCGATCGTTCCCTGTGGGCATTACTCCTTTAATGCATTCTGTAGATTAAGCCAATGCTGAAGTTTAAGATGCTGGGAGAATTTCACTTTGCCAGATGAAAACTTTAATTTAGGTTGCTTTTATTTGTGTTGACGTAGTAAAAAAGTAGTTTCTTTGAATTTAGAGATTTATGTGGTTGTTTTAGGCATGGCATAAAAGTATTTCGATTTTAGTTGAGAAATTCGTGGCTATGCAATCAAAATTGTTGAAAGTGGTCACTAAAACTGTATTTTGTTGTATATTCGTTTATTTCTTCCTTTTACATTTAGATTTCAGTTTTCAATCCTTCTTTAAGGTATTCTGCTCAAAATATTTGATTTTCTTTCTTTTTTACCCCAAATCTACTTTATATTCTTATTACTGAATATATCTTCCTTTCCCTTTCAAACTCTTGTAAAGCCTATTAACTTTTATAAATAATTATTTATTTTCCTCCTTTGGGATCTAGAACCATTTTTCTTCCTACAGAAAACCATTTTGTCTTTATATATATATATATATATATATAAAGGAAACAAATGTGTGTGACGCAGCACGAACACAGGAAAACCCAGAATTTGTTACTCAAATTTTGAAAATATTTAAATTATTGGTTTTACAATCCAATAACACTTCGTGAGCTCAGTTTAAAGTTGTAGCTTCACTTAGAAAGACAGTGTACCATTATCAAGACTTTGAATATTGTTATTTCGATTCGGAAATCGCCAACATCTTGTACAAGAGTTGTACAAATTGACCGAATAGCTCCGTGTAGTTAAAAGACTGCCCGGGACATGCATTTTTTCAAAAAGGGGAGTAGTGTTAAGGAGAGATTTTATAGACTTATTTTTCTTCTCTGCGCCAAAAAGTTGTAGTCGCCGGAAACATCGTTGGTAGGCAAAGAGAAAGTACTTTTCAATATTGTTCATTAGTTTGATTTTAGGAACAAAGTTCATCACCAAATGTCACCACTTTGCCAAATTTGGAGACAGAACAAGCATCGAGATAATTCGAGGATTTTTAAATTATTGTAGATAACTCCATCTAAAAAAAAAACTTGAATTGGCTTCACGGCCTACATAAGGATGTTGCAAAGAAGCAACATTGGCGTGTTAAAATGTTTACAGCGACTCTGCATTTCATGTGTTTTGTACGATATTGCCACTATGGATTTGAATTGCTGTTCTCTACATTTGTTTTTATTTTTAAATTTGTGCTTTTCTATATTTATATGTATGCGTTAAAAATAGAAGGGGGGGGGGGTGTGCTAGAACGAAAAGTCGTGTAAAAAAATAATATTGGTGAACTATGTTATTTTAGAATGTGTGTGTGTGTGTGTGTGTGTGTGTGTGTGTGTGTGTGTGTGTGTGTGTGTGTGTGTGTGTGTGTGTGTGTGTGTGTGTGTGTGTGTGTGTGTGTGTGTGTGTGTGTGTGTGTGTGTGTGTGTGTGTGTGTGTGTGTGTGTGTGTGTGTGTGTGTTAAGAGTATTCATTCTTTTTCATTCTCCACTACAGGAATATTTATTCATTTAAAAGGTTTCCTACTTTTTAAAGTCCTCCGTACAAAATCAAATGAGTGTGCCGAATCTTTTTAATGAATATTGGATTATTTCCTTCTAATCCAGTCGTGTTCAAAAGGGACAGGAAATGACCCAAAGGCATTAAGGTCAGTGAAGGGCAACACTCTTTTAATCTGTGCGATGCATAAACCGATCCAATGGGATTATCGGGGCAATGCATCTGAGCGACCCGCTTCTTCTCCTCAGAGCTATTTTTAACAATGGCTGAGCGAGAAAAATTGATTTTGCACCTTCGACAACTCTACCTGTGCTTTATCGGGTGGTCAGTGCTGCGACGCCACGTGCCACTGCCCGCGAAATGAAAAAGAAAAAAGAATTCATACGATATTGCACTGTTGAAGGATGGCAATGGATGGAGTGCTGTAATGTTCTTCCAGCGATATAAATCAGATGCTTGGCAATAATGGGCCCGGTTTTGTTTTATGTTCTATGTTTTATCCGGACACATTAATCTTCAATCAGTTTTCTTTCTTTCTATATTTTGGCCCCGTGGGTGATGAAACAGAAAAATTGTTTTGTTTCCTGAGCTAAATCGAGTTTGTTTCCCTTCTCTCGCAATAGAATTTTTATCGTACTTGGATGCGTATCAAATCACGAAATAAATATCTATTGTGATATTTACTGTATTCCATTAATATTATTCTATGTTTAGATCTGAGCTTTGGCCAGATGACGGAAATGGCTTGAGGGATGATTTATTGGATTATTAAGGTCGCATTAGAAGCAACACTCGAGCTGTTTGTGGTGTTGTGACGTAGGTCGCATTATGGGGCTAATGTACGTTAAATCTTTCAGGGCTCAAAGTTCTCTGGTTAGCGTTATGTGGATTAATGGATTGTTTATTAACATCACACTTTGAAGTAGGTTATGGTGTAATATGGAAGTCAGGCAACTGGCGGGCTGGCTCGCCTTATTAGTCGATCGTGGTTTAAAGTTGGGATTTTCTTAGTCAATAATTATGGTAGCCTAGTGGCTATGGTCCCAAACTTGTGGCCGGAGTTTCGTGGGCTCTATTCCGGGTGCCTGGAGATCGATGGCCGATGCATATGAAATCTGTTGAATATGAATGCCCTCTGGCAGGTGTGGTGCGTTAGTTAGAAGAGCTGTAATGCCGGATGGTTTCTGCTTCCATCTGAAACCCCTTGTCTACCCGCAGAGGTGTGGAAGAAACTGAATATTCACTAGACATGTTTCACTCTAATTAATTTATTGACACCAAAAGATCAATAAGACACAATAACAATCTAGTTAAGATAACTCATCAGATAGTAGAGCGTGGTGGTGAGATTCAATAGCATGGGAATAATAATACGGACCCTCAACCGATTCCACGATAGCTTAAACACGCTCAATATAAACTACGTCGCACACTGATAAGCTAACTTCTAATTAAACAAGGATCACGATACCTGCATTTTTATGAAGCAGATCCTACACTTGAATCTTTGTCGGAGATCCTTATCTGGATTTAATCACTGTCGATGGATTCACTCTAAGTAATCCTTTGCATGGATAAACTCCAAATTCTCTTAATAATTCCAAGATCCTTTAATCTTCAACTAACAAACTAACTCGCCAACTCTTTAAACTCGCGAATACAGAATTTATATGATATACTTCATTTGCATAATCAAGCTTCCTTACTCGGTGAAAGTTGGTTGAAATAATCATTTTTCCCCATAAAAATCCCCAAAGAATTAGTAGAGTCGCGTATAGATCCATCACAGAGCGAGGTGCCAGATCAGGTACCAATTCGTCACTTGAAAGTGATTCAAAATTACGAGGTTCATCTCTAATAGCCTTCGTTTTGCTTTATAGTGCGAAGTTAATTTTACTCTCATTCACTCTCGCCACTAACTGTCATATCGTTTCTCAGTGCGATGTTAAATTAAAAATGAGTGTTCTGGAGAAAATCACACCTCTGAGTGGTCACCTTAATTTCTGTATCTACGTCAGCATTAAAAAACGAAATGGTGGGTAAAATAAAAAAAATATGTAAAATAGAATGAAAATGAAAAATGTGAGTTGAAAGAAAATATTTGCACGTATGTTTCTTTATTATACCGTTATATTTCTCTAAATGAGAAAATCTAGACTCATCTTCAATACCTTTTAATTTTTATTCTGTGGGTGATTCTTTGTGTTTATTATTAATTTTTTCATGTTGTGAGCTTGAGGTTAAAGTTGTTTCATTCGAGATGTACTTTCTAATCCTGATTCCTTTGAAAATGTGTCGTGTAAGGCAATGATCCCCTACCACCGGACCGTGGACCGGTTCATGCATCAAATGGTACCGGGTCAACCAAGGATTTCCATTTATTTTCTATGCTGTTTACTTACTTTCGGATTTTAAAGCCTTTCCATGAAAATAATTCGATATTCCTTGTTAAACCACTTTCTATTCATTTTTGATGCAACTGTATTTTATTTTGAAGGCACGTTTAAATACAATTAAATTAATATTATTAAATCAAAAAAATGTAAAATATAAACAATAAACGTCTCCCCCCTCGTCAGGCCTAGTGGTCAAGGTCACTGACTCGTGGACGGCGTGTCATGAGTTCGAGCTTGTACGTGAAGATCGCCGTTAGAAAGACAATGAGCAAACATGTCAGGTCAAACGTCCTCTCGTTGGTGTGGTGTGGAATTTAGGAGAGAGGGGTGCCAGTTCAGCATTTGACCCTTGTTCAAAATTACGAGAGCTTTTGCCAAAAGCCCTCGAGTAGCTTAATAGTGCGACGTTTTTTTCACTCACTCACTCACCGTGGCTATGAAAAGGATAGGGAGCACTAGTGTAAAGGGCCTGATGTGCACATTAAATCTATCAGGGCTCGAAATCTTCAGGTTAGCATGATGACATAGCGAAAGTGGGGTGGTAGCTCAGATTCCGTTTTCGTCGCTTGACCGTGTTCAACTGATGTTACTTCTAGGGGCGTTGATGTTATGTTTTATTATGCTTTGTATTTTTCATTTGGATCACTAGATTCCTTATTCAAAACGAAAACGTTTATAAAATATATTCTGCTATTTAAACACTGAATATGAAACTGAAAATTAGAACAAACACATTACCTTCATCCTTCTTTAATGCATATGATTATTATGATGCATATATTAAAAAAGATAATTTATATCTATATATATATATATGTATTCAAAATAATTTTATTATTTTCTTTTGGCATTTTTCTTTATTTCATCATCAATATTGCGTTTTAGAGAATCAATACAGAATACACTGTAAATCCATTGTTCGAATTCATTTCCCTATAAATAGTTCCAAAGTTTTGTAAAGAAATAGGAATAAAATTATTAATTCGAAATAAAATATATCCTTTTCCGTTTTCGAAAATTATTCAAACAGGGGAAAAAATATTCTGTGAAAAAAAACTCGTTTATAATACAGAAAAACGAAGCGGCTTAAGCTCTGTAATCTAAGAGTTTTATTTTCTTTTTTGACAAGTATTTGAAAACGTGTTTTTATTTAGTTAAGGATATATATGCTCCGTATTCACTCGGCTTTTTTCTCTGAGGGAAAAAAAAAGGGGGGGGGGATATTGCTTGCCGGTAATTTATTGTTCGTCAGGAATAATTCTTTTTTCGTGTACATATCATTCATAAAGAAATATCAGTTTTGATACTTTATCTGTCCTTAAATACCTAAGATTTATGGTGTTTATAGCATGTCTAATCTAATCACTAGAAAAGAAAAATGTATAGTTGATGTTGACAGAAAAAAGAAAAATATAAATTCGCACACAATTCTGTTATCTTCTATCAAAAGAACACTTTTTTTTTTAATTTTGAAAATATGAGAATCGGGGATTTTTACGTTATAATTCTGAGTTCTAATAGTGAAAGATTTAACATTTTAAGATTGATTTGATGCTTGTCATCTATTTATGTTTTTTAATTCTTCCAATTGCAGCCAATCGTTTAAAATAAATGTTATGAATTGTAAAACGATTTTAATATATTAAAGGAATTTAAATTGAGTGCTTTCAAATAAAGAAATGTTTTGTGCCTCCTAGCAATATAAAAGTAATTTGTTCATACTTATGCTCTTAATCACTATTTTTCTCATCGTTATTGTACTTCCATATTCTGTTTCAATGATCCAATACTAATTTTGGATTAGACGTCATATTTTTTAAAAGATTTAAACTTAAAAATTTAGATATTGTTTGATGTGTCTTCTGGAACAGTTTTGCCAGATTGGTGTTTTCTAAATAATTTACTTTGTGCATTGATTTTCTGCTTCTTTACTTTTTTTAAATTTAATGACATTTATTTATTTGTTCTATATGAGTGAATTAACGTAAATTGACAATGCAAAATCTATGTATGAAATCCGAAAATTTTAAATAAGCTGAAGACTGAATCTACTTGTTATAATTAGAAGTATTCTATGAAGCTCTAGTTCTCTATTTGTTTTCCATTTCTATCAGCAAAATTAACGCAATTTGTTTACAAAATTTTAAATTTATGCAATTTTTTTATTGTTTCATTTGTTTGCATAAGTTAAGTATAGTTAATTTACGGATATAATATTGGTCATGAAGAGCATAAATAAAATAATATTGAATGCAATGAATTTTCATTGACATTGGATGATCATATGAAATGAAATAAATGTTCGACAATTTGAAAAAGAACAATTTACTAAAAAAGTAAATTGATAAGAAACGGTTTATTTATTTAAAAATATGTTCAAGTAAAAAACATCTACTTCTTTTACTGTGTTAAATTTAAATTTTCTTAATGATTCTTTAAGATATGTCTTTCGAATGTTATTTGCTTGTTCTTTATTTGAGAATCTTTTTTGTACATATACATTTGTGTTCTTTCCTGAAAAATATCACACAAATAAGCACTTAATTTTATGCATATAAATATAATTCCCGTTTTATTTTTAAACGAATAATAACTGTCCGTTTGCAGTTTTTTCATACATACAAATCAAAAATAAAATTGTATAAAAAAATTCGAATTTTCAATACGGATTTTTCGAATTATTTTAAGTGTTTCCATAAATTACAGCCCCTGCACCATTTTTACGCTGAAGTACTGTGTAATTCTTATAACATATTATCACTATATCGGAAATATACCGTCATTTCTAGGGATTCATTTTTTCAGTTAAATTCACAGTTAATGAAGACCATATAAAGTGTCATTAATTTTTAGTGCAAATGAATCGTAAACTAACCAATAAAATTCTTTAAACTGTTGAACAGGCAGCAATTTTTTTAGTCTTCTCTGGCCATTTCACACTTCATTTAATATCAGTCTTGAAATCGATTCTGTAATCTAAGAGTCCTCTCACTTTCTTAAATATCATAATCTAAAAGATCGTTTTCTTCTCAAAGCTTGGGTCATAATAGCGAAAATTACGATGTTAAAAAAACCCAAACGACTCTTTAACCTTAATATCTTCCGATTTAAACGATGAAAAAAATCGCTATCATTATTATAAAAAAGGACAAAAAAGGAAGAGAAATATCGTTCGCTTTTATTTTAATTCGAATTCCATTGGAAATATTGACCACGAAATTAAATCTCATGTCTTTTCTTTTTACAACTTTGACTGAAAAGTGATTGAGCGAATTTCTCTGTGATAAATTTTGTCTCGGTTCTGTCAATAAACCTCCCTTTTTTTAAATTCTTTTCTCAACCAAAAAATTCCTTTTCAAATTTGACATAAAATGCTCTTGGTGTTTAAGGGAAAATTAGTAGAATTTTTCAGGGTATTTGAAGATTAAAAATCCCGTTTAATTCCCTACTCTCCTGGCTTCGTTTGGGATTAGTCTGGAGTTATAAGCACTGCCTACAGCGCTTAGTTCTTAATTAGCTTATAAATTTAATTAAGTATAATCATTTGCAAGTATATTTACTGAAAATGTTGTAACTTTGTTCAGGATGTTTGTAACTGTATTTTAAATTTACGTCATTCGTAACTTTATTTTAAATTTCTCTGTGGATTTTTTAAACGATGAGAAAAATAAATATTATTATATTTCAAATTAAATATAGTGAGAACAAAATTTAATATTAACTAAAAGAATAACATTAAAATATCGTTAATTTGAGATAATGTCAGAGTTATTGAAAAAACACATCGTTGCTGTAAAAATAAATAAATCTACTGATTACTGGGATACAAGGTTATTTATCACTAGTATCACTATTTTTATATGACAGAAAATAAAAAAAGCATTCAAGAAAATAATTGTTGAATAGAAAAGTTTTTGTGTAACATTTATGATAAATAATATTCCTCCTGTGGTTTTATTTAGAATTATAATAAATTAAAAATTTTCCTTCTTTCTTCTAAACTTGGAGAAAAAACTTGGTAATCCAATCAATTAAAGAAGAAATTCTAAATAAAAAAGTTTTTTTTCTCTCCACAACTACTGAATCAAATTTATCCATTGGTATTCACAGAAAGAAATGCGGTGTGTTATTTATAAAAACGTCAATTATCAATAATAAAATATGAATGTAAAAGAATATTTAAAATATAAAGTTCATATATATAACACCCAACTTCTATTCCTACAGTATTTCAAATGTTAGAGACTAAGTGTATATGTTACCTTTTAAGTGTGAAATTCGTTATTTCATAGAATAACTAGATATTTCAGGAAATAACTAGACAAGTCAGTTAAAGTATATAAAATTATTGAATTCTACGATTTAACTAGGTATTCTACAGAATAACGATTACTTGATCGTTAAAGCAGGAAATATACAGTACTCGAAAGTTCTTGGAACCTGTTCTAGTTACTTTTAATCACAGTTTTGGACCGCTTGCACAATGACGTGTGTGTTTGTACCCTTCATTCCATTGCTTCCAAACATAGAATTTAGACCATAGGTTCGTTCTCAACGTTTTTTGAACTGGTGCCCCCTTTTCTAGTATATATTTCAATACCGCTCCCTTTTCTAGTGAATATTTTGGTCGCGCCTCTTTCCACTCTAGAGAAATAAAAATGTACATAATACATGGTGAAAACAAGAATTAAGTTTTAAAAAATATCCTATTACTAATAGATTATATTTCATAATTTAATTTTTTTCTAAAGCCCCTATATTTTTACTTGCGAATCTGAAATAGCTATTGCCACAAATATAATTAAATGTGCAATATTATACATTTTAGTCATAGATAGGATAGTGTTGGAATTGAAACGCTACTGAATTTCTTCTTCATTTAAAAGAGTGGATTAAAAGTTTTTTAGCTTACCTGTTATAAAGACAGGCAGGTGCTTAGATGATACGAAGTAATTCATAATAAACTATTGCTTTCAAAATAAATATAAATTGACAGTTTCAGTTTTTGAAGAATCACACGCTAATTTCTGGTTAAAATATTTAATTATGTTTCTTGGATAATATATGCAATGAAATTCAATGCACGAAGCATGTTTCCTACTGCTCACAGACAAAGACAACACGTACACTACAGAAATTAAAATTTACTATATGATTCACTTTAATGTAGACCTGAATGTAATGTAAACTTTAAGTTTTTCATCCACTTCCCAAACTATCGAATTATGTGAATTTTCGTAGATATGATATAGAAATTATTTAAATACATACAATCACAACATAGTAAACAGAAAAAAAGTTTACTTTTATTAGTACATAATCAGCATGTTTTTTAGTCTTTTTTAGACTATATTCGGTTACTCTGCCCAAGCCCCTTCGTGTCATCTCAACGCCCCCTAATTTTCTCTGGGTCTTTTACTGCCTCCTGAAAGCCACAAATGCCCTCAAGGGGCGTTATCGCCCACGTTGAGAACCTATGATTTAGGCGGTGTATTTATGTTAGTGTTTTACATTTTGGATTATTAACAGATATATTTGCAACCTGTTTTCAAGCAATGACTTCTGCAGAAATGGGATACCAACCTGTAAATAAGAAAGATTTAGTGCAAGAGAGATTTGAATTTTCAATGAATAAGTGTGGAATAAATGAAAGCAGTGCTGCACTTATTCGTGAAAAAGTATTAACTTTGATAGAAGAAATAAAAAGTGCTAAAACAGTGCAGAAAAAAGTACCACGTTACTTTTAGTTTCTCCAGTATTAGGATATCCTTGGAGTTCAAGGAGTAGAAAAGTTAATTGTGCCAGCAACAAATGCAAAACACATTCTTTTTTTCCCCTTTCTATTTAACTAATGTTTGCAATATGAGAATGTATAATATTTGGAATGAATTATATCATCTGCTTTTCATTATTATTTATCAATTAATCATTAGTTATCAATAAAATATATTTTTCGAAAAGCTTTAGCTATTTATGATCAATTAATTTATAAAAAAAAACTTTGAAGTTGTTTATTTTTCTCTTTAACGATCTATCATTAGTTATTTCATAGAATAACTAGGTTAAAGTATGAAATTTACTTTAATATGAAATATACTGTATATACTTTAACTGACTTATCCAGTTATTTCATGAAATTCCTAGTTATTCTATGAAATAACTGAATTATACACTTTAACGGTAACAGATATAAATTAGTAAATTCTTTGCTGTCCCCTCAGTTTGTTAGAAGATCTATATCGAACGCCGAATCTTCAAATTTATTTTAATTAATATTCAGTCAGTGAAGGAGTAATATTTATTCAATAACTGTAATATATATATATATATATATATATATATATGGTCCATTTCTTTGTTCTACATAAGACAGACAAAACATTTACTTAACGATATATTACAGCACTAAATCCCAGAGTGCACACCTCAAAACGAGAAGGAGCACCTGGTAATTCGCAGGGATGCTGTGGAATATTCAGAAAATTTACCTAAAAGGTCTTACTTGTGATGCCATGCTTTTACTTAGGGAAAGGTGCCACGAGAAAATCTTAGCTCAATAAAGGTGGTCTAATCGAAAAGGTTTGAAATCCACGTATTGCAAAAATTATACTAATTATTAAAAATAAATACATAATACATAAATTCTAAGAAAAACTTTGAAGAAACGAAAACATATGGATAAACTATAAAAAAATGTATTATTATTCTGATGATAAAAATACCCACCTTCAGAAATTCGATTGAATATTGATCCCGCAAAAACTTTTCAAAGTTCTTTTTTATAGATCGACTATGGCAAAAAGAGCTTTAGTTCCATCTTCACGATATATAAACGAATTCTCTATATTTCAGGCAGAAAACTGAGTAAAAAAGTAATATAATGCTGTATCTGATATAAAAAGAAAAATTTATTTTCATTACTTTAATAAGGAGGTGAAGGAGGGAAATGCAATAAATTTACTTTTCACTGGAAATAATTAACACGCATGAAAACAATAATAGCACAAATTCAAAGTTTACCCAATAATATAAAGCTGCAGTCAGAGTATTATATAAGGCCAGTGAAACTCACAGCCATGATGCTTCCCTTCGTCGTCCTTTTATTGGCACTGAAGCCATTATAGTCTTTAGTGCTGCCTTGTCAAATAATCGTCCTAGACACTGCTAGATTTTTCTCAAGGCAGTTTTATCTCACCAAGGTAATTCCTTTTTCGCATTATTAAAGAGTATTTTTTCTCTCTACAAATGATCTTCCCGATTTCAATACTCTTGTAAAATCATACATATATATTGCAGTCATACTTGTGTCGTTTAAAACTATGTAATATTCAATATGGTTTTTTAGTGTAGAATATTGGATTTTTTCTTGCATCCTAACGCGAGAGATGAGGAGAAATCGACAGAAAGCGGACTTTTGTAAATTCGTATCCTAGTCGAAGAAAGTCGAAAGAAAAATTGAAAACTTTCTCCCATTTCATTTCCACGGATCATAAATTCTGCAAGTTAACAGGACAAAAAAAAAAGAAGAGGGAGGAGGAAGGAACTGTCGCCGCTGTAACTTCAAAACTCACTAAATCACATTAGTCGGAATAAACGCAAAGCGGAATCCAGACATAAATAACGATTAAGCAAAGAGAAAGAGCCCGTTTCTGGCAGACGAGAATTAAAATATAAAAAAGAACGGACAAAACAACTTGCCAAACGATCCATCTTCTTTTTCGTCCACGTGGTCGAACTCGAGAATATTCTTCTCCGTTTGTTCAAGATAATCCACTAAAGCATATGATGCTGTTTTTGGAACACACCAAGAATTCTGAATCTTGGATTTTCTAAAATAAAAAAAGAGAATGACAATTTTTTAAAAGGCTTATTCTAATTTCTAATTTTAAGTTAAAATTAACTTTATCCTGATCTCTTTGTATGATATGATTGTGTTGACTGTTGTGGAAATTATTTTCTTTTGATATATAATTAATTGTTATGTTTTTTTTTAAAACAAATAACTAATATTTTTGTTTTATCAAATAAATGTAGTACATTTCGAAAAACACAATGCAATGAATTACGATTTTCATTTTGTTTTCGTGCGTCTTAAAATTTAATCTTTATTATCAAATATTTATTTTTGATTACTGGATAATAGTCATATGAGCAAAATTCTTAAAATTATATGATACTGTAAAATATTATCTTCCTTTATAATATTTAGTACTCTTTTCTTACAATTCTGAAACTCAATAACATTTTTGTGTCATTCTGTTGTATTGTAAAACAATTGTTTGTGTGATTTTTAGTTATATTAAAATAATACAGAGGTTGCAATTAATGAAAAATATCCAAATTTCTTTCATATTGATTAATTTATAAGTAATTAAAGAGAAGTCTAAAACCTCCTCATGTATTCTGATCACGATTTGGCCCCTCGCCGTGTAAAGGGCTGATATAAGTTATAACCGTCGAAGTCCTTAAGAAATTTGGAAAGTGGAGTGTCGTTCTCGTCACTTGACAGTGGTCTCAAAATTACTGTCTATGGTATAATGTGGGTGAAGAGAACTTGTTTATTCCGAACCCTAATCTCCAATCATTTAAAATTTAAGTGCCCGTGATTGCTTTTAAAATTGCTTATTAGTAAAGTGAAATGCACTCATGTCCAAAATTAAAATCACAAGCATAAAATCTGTGAAAACTTAAGAACTATTTACTGTGTGCCTCGACATTTGGCACAGAGACGTATTAAAATATCAAAAAGAATACAGAAGCATAACAACTCGGAAAATATTTTTATTGTGAATTAAGATACAAATCATATCCAAAAGCGTGAAATCATGAATCAGAGATAAAGCATTTAACTCGGAAAAACTTTATGTAAAATGGAGTGTAACCATTTTTAACCGCTACACAAACTTCACAACGAGCTACCATACTGTTTAAGAGTGCGCCAATAAGTATATATTTGTTCAACAAAACCCATTTTTCCAGAAGGGGAACATTTAATCCCTGGGGGAGGGGAGCAACCCCCATTCTTGTGGTGTCCACGACTGATGTTTTCAGCTCCACAAATAACCTGTCTTTCCTGTTAAATGCCGTCAAAGGGACACACAAGACTGGACGCAGGGCATAAAGGACAGTCTCTGCAAGACGACTGCAGAGCATTTGCCTGAAAATTCTTCTTCTTGGCACAGCAGCAAGGTCACGAGCAAGCTGAGGAGCCGTTGTCCACCTATGTCGTTGTGCGCTTAAAGTCAAGTAGCGATCCTGTGCTGATGTTGATGCTCTGTGGCGAACTTGGCTAACCTTACTGGTGACAGTACCACTTGTTTGGAATTGATTCCACAGCCGGAAGGCCACTTTTTCGGGCCATTTGTAACGATCGAGCCATCTTCGCTTGAAACTGGCCAGCTTCAAGTCTGCCAACCGGCTCTCCCCCTCAAGGAATCATCTAAACGATTATGAGAAGTCACCCTCACACTGCTAACAGACTAACTTGTTTGTTTTAATGCAATATTCACATAACTGCAGGACAAAAATCTCAAATGCTTAAACGGTCTCAATCCAGTAGTTCTGCAAAAACTAACGCTACATATTTTTTCCTAAATTAAAGGTTGATATTGTATACTATCCGTTTTTCAAAATATTTAAAATACAAATTCTATCAGTTTTACTGGAGCCATTTTAAAATTATGACGAGAAACATGTTTGTGACCTTAATTTTGGACATAAGTATAACTATGAAAATAGAGCTTTTAAATAAAGAATAAATAAAAACTATTGTTGTGCAGATAGATAATATTTTAAATAAAATTAGCTTAAAATCCAGAAAAAATATAGAAAATTTGAAGTTTTCAATATCTGAGAAGTGGGCTTAACGATATCTAACCAATTTGGATGCAGCAAAGAAGTTCACTTGTGTGATGAAAAAAGGGTTTTAATTGGCTGCGGGGTACCGAGAGGAGAGTCTGTGATTAGCTGGCCGAAACAAATTCATTTGAGAGATACAGAGCAGAGCTCAGCCAATCATTGAACGGGGTGTTGCTTCAAAAACAAAGTTAATAAATAATTAATCAGTTAACCTTATTTGTGTTCCCTTTTACCTTAAAAAAGTTAGATAAATATTGGCTAGATTTCAGCTATAAATTCATGAAAAAAATTCATCTTACTGTCTTTTTGGAAGAATAGAAGTGTTTGCAAATGTTCGCACACTCCCATCTGGAATACTTCAACAAGTTTGTTTTCTACACATAATAAGTCGCTACGTAATCTAATTTGTGGTGTAATGGTTCCATAATAATAACATAAATTATTTTCTAAAAAATTTGCATTACTAGTGATTTGATAGAATACTGAAAAAGAATTTTTAAAGATCTTTCGTTACTTAACTTTTTCCGGATCAGATGAAGTTCAAAATCTCAAACTCTTCTTCTTTTGGCACACCTCGTTAGTCCGATCAGTTAGCTAGCTTGATAACAATCTCCAATTTAGAGCGAATTTTGATCTACTTTTGCCACACGAGATGAAATTGTCCCTCTGATAATGCATTTTATTTGAATAATGGTTTTCTTAAAACTTTAACTTCAAATTTAATTGTAAATGTAACAAGTTTAATTAGCAATAAATTAATTTTTTTTTCAAAATTTTAGTTTAGAGTTAAAAAGATTTTAATGTTATAGAAATTTAGCAATAGTAACTGCTCTTGGTTTTTTATGGGAAAAGAACAGTTTTTTCGTAATAACAGAAATAATATTGGTTAAATAGTTTTTAAATAGATTTCGTAACCACCTTAGTTTTTTAATTGTTTTTAAAATTACGCATTCCATTGTAGTTCTCGTGTTTGTGAAAATCATTTGTTTGTCTTAAAATACATACAAGAACAGACTTTTAATCCTCTCCTATTCGAGAATTCGCTTACACTACACTTCTAATTAGTAAATAGATTCAGCTTAATTATCAGATTGACGGATTTCATGTTAATTTGAATTGTTTGTAATCACAGTAAATGATCTAATTAGTTTATTTTCTATTGTGTTCAGCAAAATAAGTAGAAGAGTCCACCGATATAATCAAACTTAATTTGTTCATTGAATTCTTCGTAATGAAAATTAATTAAATTCTTATGTTGTTTTATCTTGCGTTTGTTTTGATGCCATTAATATTTGTATTTTCCTAGCTTTATTTTAGTTTCATTTTTAAAACTCACTCATTATAAAAAAAAATTTTAAGAGTATTTCTTCATTGTTAATGAAAGAAACTTTTTTTTCTTTACTGTTTTATTTTAAATTGCATCAATACTTTTATGTGAAATTAAACATTTACTGACAGATGTTCCTTAAGATATGTGAAATTAAAGATTTTTTTCTTTCTTTTTTTTTGTTGAGATTATTACACGGAATGTAATTTTACTCTTTATGTATTTGTTATTTATTTCAATGTATCAATTACGCAATGCACTGCTCTGATTTAACTCTAGGTTTACAAATATAATTCCATTATTTAACCCTTCAAAATGAAACAAGTGTATTTCAACTTCAGTAACCTAAGCACAGAAAAAGCAATATAAAGCTAAGTAAAATATTTAATTTTGTACGCTTTTCTCCATCTTAAGGGAAAGAATTTCTAATATAATAGATATACAATACTTGGGAAGTTCATAATCACCTTTCTAAATCTCACATGATAACGACATTTTACGTTAGCACTGTCACAAGTCATTTTCACTCAATAACTATTATTTGTTAGCTCTATTGAAAAAGCTTGTAATGTCTTAAAAAAACAATCTTGAAAAAACTCATTACATTTAACTTTCAGACCTAATTACCAACTTTTATATTTTCCTTAAATTTTTATTAACTGTATTTTATTTTATATCGTTCATTTATAATCACATTAGTATAAAATCTGAAGTATTTTTCTTGTCTGTAGCTTGGTTTTCTTTCGAACAATAATTACCCTAATAACTTGCATTTTCTGTATCCTGTGAAGTAAAAGAAAAATTACTATCTATATATAAATATAATTCGTTGGCAACGCTAATGATGTATGCTATAAATTTTAATTTTGTTAATGACAAGAACTTTTTTTATGGCAGTAAAATTATTTTAACTTCACAAATGGCTTAACGTCGCTCCTAATTGAATTTTTTTTATTTATTTTCTGTCACCCTATTATTTTTTTCTCTTTTTCTGATAACATTGGATAAGTATAAAAAGCATTTTTTTTAACACTTTTTCCTTCAAAATCGATTTTTTATTAATACCCTTTTGATATTTACTGCCAAAAATAGTGTACTGCTATTTGATGTATTACTTTAAGCGAATTCTAATGTTTCGTATAACTCTTATTTTCACTTTTGTTTTGTAAATAACCTTAAATCGTTTTCCAGATATTTCCTGTACCATTCTATAAGCAGTTTTTATAGTCTCTTCTGACCTTTTCAAAACATTCGTACGTTTCGACTTCTTTGAACCTACAAAGGCAAAAAAAGGTGGGGGAACAACATCTATCTTTATTTTACTTTATTTTTTAACTCTGTTTTATTTATACAATCTGAAACGAAGAGTAAAGCATTAAAGCTGTCAATAAAATGTGAATCTTTTCGACAAACGTATTTCGCGAATGAATTATTCCCTGTAAATGTTTATTTTAGTATCTGATAATGTCTTTCCAATATTTCATCGTCACATAAATTGAACGGCAAAGGACTGTTTATTATCAGCTTTCCTTATTTTCTCCCCTCATTTTGCTCTTGTGAAAAAAGAATATCGATTTAAATATCCAAAGTTTCTATTTCCTCTGTAAACAGATCGGGAAGACTTTTTTTTTCGATGGCTTCTATAAGAAATTGATCATTATTTCTTCATCCATTAGTAAATAAAAAACTAAACCCAGTGGCGCAACAGCCCATGAGGGCCAAGGCCTTCTGTGGTCATCTCAGTTTTCGAGACTACAGCTACTGAGGTGCAGGAGCAGATGTTCCGGTCAGGTGGTCAGTCTGATGCGAAACCCTCAGTATTTAGTTCACAAGTAAGCTTGATACTCATTTGTAGGCTGTGTCGACCTTTCCCAGCCTGGGGTTTGAACCCCGGACTCATCCACTAGGCTTCAGTAGTAAATATATTTGGATATTTTTAACTTTCATTTTATAAATTCTTCAGAATATTTAACTTTAGAATTAAAGGTTTAGATATGAATCGTTTTTTTATTATTGTTAATTATTAACTGTAATTTATTAATTTCTTTTTTTAATTTCGAATTTGTTTAATTAAACAAAATATTGTAGGGTGTGTGACAATTACATTAAGATCATACTGTAAACCTACACGAGGGCTATTGGTGACGGACATCGTAATTTTGAACCATGGTCAAATGAAGAGGACAGCATTTGAGTTGTTATCAACTCTCCATACTTTCCCACTACGCCAAAGGGAGGACGTTTGAGCCTTGACAGATTTAACTTGCAGCAACCCCCTCTGCACAGCTGGTCTTTAGCAGCAATTGGATCAAACTCATAACACGCCAGTCACGAGTCCGTGACCTTGACCACTAGACTACTGCAGCCACCAAAATATTGTAGGAAGGAACACAATTAAAGAAAATAGAACTTCATTCTTTTTAATATACGTATTTTCCAGTGCTTGAAAAATGTTACAAATTAAATTGAAATTGTAAATTGTATACATAAAATTGAAATATCCATATGTCTGCTTTAAATGGATAAGAGATCCAAACTTTTTATTCGTTCCTTGAATTTATTCATTGCTCTTAATCCACAGGCATGCTCTTTATTAAATATTTATTTTTGAAAAAATTTCTTCCAGTTAAAATTTCCAAATATTTCAGGGGGAAAATTCGTGTTTCATCCGTATAACTAAGATAGAACTTTTTTAATATTTACTCTAAAATATTCAAGGCGCGTGTGGTCGTTATCGAAACTTTTATAAGAGCTCCTAACTTTTCTTAAAATTTCTATTTTTCTTACAAACTTTTCACTAATTTGCAATTTTCAATTATAATGAGTTTTATTCATTACTAAGTCTAGGAAAATTTATCAATTTCTAAAGGGTTTTTAATTCCACCGAAAGGTATCATTAGTGTCGGGATTTAGCTTTCTAATTAGATTTTAAGGTTAAACTTTTAAAGTTAATATTATTCTTAGCGGAAAATTTTTTTAATGAATTGAACCAACTTAAATGAATAAAATACATTATAGAAATGCAACATTTTGAATAAAATATAAAATTTTACTTTATTAAAATAATTTAAGTTACTAAAATGCATAGAATAATGATGTGTTAGAAAAAAGAGTGTTGAATATAGAATTATTAGTGAGCAATTAAGAAATTCTTAATTGTACCCTTCAAATGTAATTTTTTAAAGATAATTTTCATTTTTATTGATCTTTTTTTGTAGAATCCTAAATTTATTATTAAATTTATTTTTTAAATTTTAAATGCATTATTTTTAACTCCTTAAGAAAGTTTAATTAAGTCCATGCAAGCTAAGAATATTTGTATTGCTTTTTATATTTGTAAGCAGTTTGAAAATATTTTAACTCAGTTTTACATTATCTTAAAAATATGATTGATTTTCATGAGGGGGGAGGATGCCTTTTTTCATCTTTTAACAAGTCATTCATCATTCCTTATTGATCTTTCTTCATAATATCGGCTGCTTTTTATAAGAATGGAACAATTATATCAATAGAAAAGAGCTCAAAGAAAATGGCTTCTAATAACGATCAAAACCTGAACAAAAAGGTCCGAATCTAATATTTGCTCTTAAAAAAATTCGTGAGAAAATTTTACGAAGTTCAGATAACTTTTTTATATTCTACTACTTTAGTACTTGTTTATTTAAAAGGGGGAATTTTTAGGCGGCTATAAAATACGTATTCATTTATTTGAGCAATTCACGAGATAAAGTGACTTATATATTTTCGGTGAGTTCAATAAGGAAATATCTCTGTGTAAGTGGTCACACGTTTTTAGAATACTGTAATGGCTGTCTCATTATAGTTTTTCCATTGTTTTTGTACAAGCTGAAATATTCCTTTTATAAAAGTATACGTGGATATATTAGAGGTTTTTAGTGTCATATATTCGTACAAAAAATATAATAATTATCAACGTGTGCTACATAATCTTTATTTAAACATAAAATGTGTGAGCTAATTTTTTTAAGAAGTTCATTTTGTTTTTATGCAATGCTTAATATAGTTCTTAAAGAAAAAAATATGTTTCAATTGCTTTAATTTATTTATATTTTCGTTGTGTAATATATTTTTTATTTTTCAAAAAATATCTATTTGTTATAAAAAAACAATTTATTTTTCTTTACTTCACATTTAAATATATTTTAATTACTTATTTAAAATATTAAAAATGCTTCTTCTGATTAAAAAAAGTGGATTTAAGTAAACAGAATTTAATTCCACAATTTTTATTTAATGCTATGAATTTACTTACTTGTGAAAATAACCTTTTAAATTATATTAATTATATCACACAATAACAATTTTATAAAATATTAGCGTGTCCCCCCTTTGCAGTTTTTTACTTAGGATAGATTATGAGCACCAAACCTTCAATGAAGAACTTTCACATTGTGATTTTGACCTTTTTAAGTCTAGAAGTCCACATTTTATTCTACAAAGTTCTTTGATTAATCGAACGCATATTGATTCGATTTGATTTGAATTTTTAATTATCGTCATACTTCGAATCAATGATTAGGGTTTTTAGAGATAGACCTCCTGATTTCTTACCTCATTCAAGTGATGAGGATGGCCCCTGAGTTGGCATCCACCTCTCCTAACTTCTCCACCATACCAACAGAAGAACGTTTGAGCATCGACAGATTTAACGTGCATTAGCTCCCTTACACCGCGGTTCTTTAGTGCCTACAGAATTCGAACCATGACTTGGCAATGCTCTCTCTCTCTCTCTCTCTCTCTGGCTACGAGTTAGCAACCATTACCAATTATTATGGTCCACCATGCAGTATACTGTCACCTGCTGCTTAAAAGGAACATAAACTGTTATTGAAAAAGTTTCACTTTCAAACAAAATTTCGAAGTCTGAAATGCAAAATTAGTTTTGAATAATGTATATATATGTATAATAATTTTTATTTTAATAAAACTCAAACCATATCATCTGAAAAATACGTATGAAAATTGCATAAAATTCTCTGTCTCATCATTTTAATCTTAATGGAGATTGTTCCATTCTCTAATTCTACAGTGGTGACAAGACGTCCTGAAACACATTTATTTATTTATTTATTTATTTTGCCTGATTTTTGAGTTTGACTTAATATTTCGTTTTGTAATTATTGCTCTATTTTTATTGTTATCGGTTCTGATAGATTTGTCATGCTGATTTCAAATTTGTTAATATAATTTATGTAAAGTTAATAGTTTCATAGATATTTTAGAAAAGCAATAATAAGATAAGCACAATGTCATTGTAGTGCAAAAAGTGATTTCTTAAGCTAATAAAGTACTCCATTACTTCAACCAATTTCAAAGCATTGGTGGTTAAAATTAACTCAAAAATTAGACCAAAAAAATGAGTGTGTTCTGGATTTTTTGCAACCATAGTATTCCCTATGTGACCAAGGTAACCTAGTGCTAAAGGTCAAGAACTCTTGGCTGGTTTGTCATAAATTCGAGCCTAGTACCGCTGAAGATACGCCCTGTAGAGGGGATGGTGCGCGTTATATTTGTCGAGGCTCAAACATCCATCCATCGGTGTGGTAGTTAAGAGAAGGGGTGCCAGCTCATGTGTCGTCCTCGTCACTTGTCCATGGTTCAAAATTACGAGGTTCACCACCAATAACCCTCGTGCACAGCTTTCCAATACGACGTTAATATTTACACTCACTCTCACTTAGGAATGCTTATATAAAAAAATCCACTTCTCTTCTAAATCTGAAAATCTTAAATTTAAAATTGTACCAAATAGTATTGTCGGAAATTATTACTTTGAAGTTTAAAAATCTATAAATGTATTGAAGATCTTGTACACGATATTTGGAAAGAATTTGCGTATGTCTTAATTTTTTTCAGTAAAAGGAAAATCAACTGCTGAAGAAACGAACTTTTTGTGGAAAACCAATAAGTTTTAAAGGGGGAAAAGCATCTCCTATAACACACACATACAGTGTAAGTAGCGTATGAAAAGAACTAAAAAAAACATTTGATTAACTATTTAGCTTCCAGTAATGAAAAAAACCTTTTAAATCATGTTTTTTTTTATATTTTTTTTCGAAAGACATATTGCTGAGATCTTACACTACATCCATTGATATGACCATTTTCATTTATATTTTATGTATATCGATCTTCCAATATTTAAACAAAAAAGTGAATTTTTTCCGTCTGACAGTCTGATTCTGTGATTGTCATTTACTTAAATGACAATTTGGACTGTGATTCCTTAAATCTTTTGCCAAGCGACGTTGCCAAAACAAACAAGAATAAAAAAAACTTTTTGATTTCATTCTTTTTACCATCTTTCTTTTCTACATGAAAACAAATATAACTCACTGAAAATTTATGGTCAATTTATTCAAATTTGATGTTTACAAATGAAAATCCCTTTTTCTGTCTTGTAATGAATATGCATTTACATAACAATTCGAATTCATATTTTATTTAACGAACAAACGAAAAATCAAAACATGATTCTTATTCTAATTTTTTCCGTACAATTTTAGAATGGAATAAGAATTTAAAAGCTGCGAAAACGAACATAAATATATTCTCTCTAGAAAACTCTTTACGAATGATATCTAAGAAGAATTCTATTTAAAATTCCTTGGGCGTGCTCCCACTATCAGTCAGGTTTGATAAATGTGCAATACAGTTATGCATTTTTTCTCTGGAACTAATTCAAACGGATAGTTCCAATGCAACTAAGTCGGAGCAACTTTTTGTAAATGGCTTTTATAGATGATTGTGAAGCTTTTGCAAAAAATCGCTTGCAGAATTTTTTGACATTTTTTTGAAAAATTTTCATTTTGCCCTACAATAAATGGAGCAATAGGTCTTACAATAAGAAAATAGATGTAGATTCTGGATTCTTTCCATAAGAGTTTGCAACTTTTTAAACAGTTTTATGCATTGATTGATTGTTACGAATGTGTTCTATGTTGTTATAGTCTTTTATTTCTTCATCATTTTGACCAGTTATTCAAAGTCCTTATGCGTTAGTACGCCATCTATGGTAAGAACGTTACTTATTTTGTATAGCTTTGTTTGAAGTTCGTGTGGAAACTCACTGATATTATTGTAAGCAAATCGAAAGTATGTGTAACTATCCAAACGAACTGGATGGATGGGATGTTATCTGTGGGCATACGGGACGCTTTTATGGCCCTCAATCCCTTATATGGATGCGATAGGGGTATTGCCATGCTAGGTTGGGGCTGTATTTTGATTGGCTGACTCAATTATTTGGTAAAAGTAGGACGCGAAGTTGAAAAAGTAGCCGCTTGGGAGACAACTGAGAGGAAGCTCTGTCATTGGTTATTGGCGAGTAAGCAGATAGACTCTCATTGGCTGCCTAGTGAGTCTGAGAAAGTAGTATACGTAGAGTAGGAGGGTTTGTTCGTCAGAGAAAGTTAGAAGATTGAAAAAAAAATTACTATTTGTGGGTGCAGTAAATTAACATTATTGCACTGTAATTAAATGTTAGGTGGGGGGGGGGGTGTAAGAATTGAGAAGTATTCTTATCGGTCTTTTAGTACTAATATTGGTTTCATAATCACACAGTTAAATTACCATATTCACACATGTAATTAGAGTGAGGTAAGGAACTGAAAGAGAAGATGTAAAGTGGTTATATGTTAAATCATTAAGTGATATAGGTAAAATAAACGTTAAATATACCTTGGAAAGGAAAACTGCTAAATGTCAATTCATGAGAACCTTTCATTCAATTCAATAATAATCATGGTTCAAAGATAAAACATAAAATTTATGAAATCATTTGAATTTTTCTACATGCTGGAACGAACATCATGCTTTTGGAACGAATTGTAAACAATAAAATAAATATTGTTTTTCGTACATTCTTAGATTTCGAAAATTGTAAAAAGCGGAGTGAACTGTCTTCAGCCACCCAAAATTTGGCCTTCATCTGAAGAAGGTCATGCTATAAGTTTGGTGGTATTGGAAAAGGATCAGTAGGAAGGGCAACAACAACTTGCGCCCTCGTGTAGCTTGGATCACTCGACAATAGTTGTTGGAGATTGTTTGAAATGTTCTACCCCATCCACCATATCGCGCCCTTCCTCTTGACTTCTACCTTTTTCGAGCCTTATAAAAAATCACGCAGAAAAGTTTTTTACTGAAGAATCATAATCTCTGGAAGTGCGGCATTTTTAAGTCAATTGAAAAATGAAAAAAGGTTCTAGAACAGAACGGTGTCTATATAATTTATAATGAATATATGTAATAATTTAAATCTTCTGCTTTTCGATCGTTTTATATTTGTGGTTGTTAAGTTATTTGTACGTATCTGTGTGTTTTCTCTTTCTTGTCTTAAACTTTTTTGCTTATTATTATTTTAGATTTTTATTCATCAATATATTTTGAAAAAAAATTGCCATTTTTTGATTGAGGTGTGTCTGTCCAGTTTTGTTTGTGCTTTAAGTATGGAATGCTGTTTAAAAGGCGCAACATAAAACATTTTGTCGCGTAATGATATTTTTAAAAATTCTTCTGGAGGAAAATAGATTTCCTTTTAAAAATTTTTATTCTATTACTCTTGCGTGTTCCAATTATACATTATTATTTCTAATACTCAGATTGTACCTTATCTATATTTTTCGCTGCTTACGAAATATAGTATTTATGCTCACAAAAAGTAAAATAATACATACTTTTCGAGAACCTTATATCACATCATTTAAAGAGAGAGAAAAAAATAATTTACTCGTGAAATTTTTATTTAAATTTCTATGTTTGAAATTTTTTTTAACCATGAATTCGCTTAGAAATGTATTTACAAATCTTTACACATCCACAAATCGCTACAAAATTATATAACAGACTTTCTTTAATGAAACAGAATATATTTTTAGTTCAAAATAGAAAGTTGTCCAAAAGAAATAGTGAATAGAGAGATTGCACAAAGGAACATAAAAATGACGTCAGCGCCCAAAGCTCTTAACAAAAGAAAAGTGAACCGAAAAAGAAAAAAAAACTTTTTATACGTTTTTCCCGGAACCCACCTCCCCCTTTTTGTTCAGGGATGAGTGAGCATTATGCGCTGTTTTGCTGTAATCCGTGTTAGCGAACTGAAATGAAAACATCGTTCGCTTCTCTCCTACCTTTTATGGGTAAAACAAAAATATTTCAATAAGAATAAGTAAAAGGAAAAAGATTTGCTTCTGAATTACTTGACCGAAAGTTGTATACAACGAAAAAAATGTTCACTATAATGATAGTAAGTTGGAAAAAGTATACTAACGAGACGTTAATGACGTAAGCTTACCTTAATTAAATATCTAACGTGTGCTGCAAAAAAAAAACTTTTGATGAGAAAAAAATTATTTTCCGGGTATTTTTTATAAAAGTGTGCATGAATATAATTTATCTTCAGTACAGTAATACCATAAACTTCCACGATAGGTGGTACTGAGTGATAAAAACATAAGTCGATTTCGCATAAGTTGGGGTATAATTTCGCATATAAATTCATATAAATTATTTTTAGTTGGGTCCTAAAACGAAAGAAAATAATGAGTTAGAAAAATAGAATGTGTAATAAAATCTTAGATAACACAAATACAAAATCTCAAAACGAAATTATTTTGATGAAGAAGGTTTCACAAAATCTAACAAATTAGTGTACCAGCTCAAAAAATTTTTCTCACAAAATTTCCTCATTCATGCAAATAATTTTTTAAATCCTTCTTTTGTTGAAAAAATACGCTCTTCGTTGGAGTCTGTATTTTCTAAAATTTTTAACCTTTTTTCAACTAAACTGAGGCCTTCCGTCAAAAATTCCCAACCATCATTCGATCTTCTGATTGAACTGGGTCTAAGGACCCAAATTCATCAATGGCTTGCTCTTACTCATGCATTTCTATGAGCTCATCAATTGCCAGCTCCTGACTGTGGGAATCCAGTAGTTCTTGAACGTCATCACTATTAACTTCTAAATTTATTTGCCAGGCAAGATCGACAATTTCTTCAATCCCATTATCAATTTCATCAGGTTCTGGTACTGATTCCACTTGAGTTTGTGACGGAAAAAAACAAAATTGATGAGGATTGAAAACTGCGTAACTCCGAATTCGCGTAGAGGTATTTTACTGTATTTTCAATCTTAAACAATTTTTCGGTATATATTTCTTCACGTCTTTTTGACATGGTTATGACAAACTATCACAATGAAACCTGTTATTTAAAAGTAACATTTACCGCCACCTTTTCTATGAATATATTTTAACCATTCTTGTCATTCTATTTAAACTGACTGTCCCCAACAACAAAAGTATCTTCATGCAACCAGTGATCTTCGGTAGAGACCAGGTGAAGGGAGAATGGGGTTGCTCTGAAAAACTGACCATGTTCCTTGCCCATTATTTTTGTTAACGAAATCTATTGTCTTTGTGTAACCTAACTTAAATTAATAAATAATTGTTACACTAAGGACACTTCATTGAACCCCACCCCGAATTTAGCATATTTATATTATTTTTTAAGCACATTTAGCTTATTTTATTGGCTTGCCATTATACTGCCCTTCCGGTAGAGCAGTTAGTGAAGCTGTGTGACTGCAGTGTTGTAGGGCCTGGGTTCTAATCCCGGAGAAGACATGGATGTTTGTCAATGTATAGTGCCTTCGCGGCAGGGGGGCACTCTAAATAATCATCGAGCCCCAAGTTCTCTCGTAAGGTTGGTGGAAGAGGAAGAGAGGTGGGAGGCATTTGACCACCAGCGTGCTCTTCCTCAAAATTGGGGTAGAACTGAGCCAAATTGTACTGTCACCTGCATGGGGCTCAAAGCTACGGCTAATGCATGGGGTGTACAACTAGGCCTGTCCGTGATGAATTTCGTTGGCCTGACACCATCAGACAGGTGGCATTCGCAACAATAATTGAATTTAGCACATTTAGATTATTCTTTTAACGTCTAAAGCTCTTTAATATATACAGGGTGTCTGAGGATCATTAGGATATATTTTAAGGGGAGGAAGGGAACAACACAAGGATTCAGATTTGCAAAGCAATTCATAGTCGGACACGTCTTCGATCGGCGCTAGGTGGCGTTGTTCCCTAGAGCATTTTAGAAAACAGACGTGCTGCATTACCTCAGTCATTTAAGGTTCATCACCCACAGAGGATTATGGAACGTTTTACAAACACCGAGCTGGGAGATATGCACCTGATTTACGGATTCGTGGAAGGAAACGTACGAGAAGCTGAAATATTGTGTTGCGAAAGGTACCCTTGAGAGATGCACCGGGTGGCCGATGTTTAGTGATTTGCATCACAATTTATGCGAATATGGATACTTTCGAGGTAATAGGCATAGTAAGGGCGGTCCATGAGTGACTCAAACTCCCAACATGGTGCTCGGATTCCTTCAATCGGTATCCAATCCATTTTGCTCTATACATTACATTTGAGGAAGAAACATCTTGTTAATTTGAAGTCCACATTTGTTTAATTACTTACGAAATACTCACGGCACAAAAATAAAACAAGCAACAATACGAAAAGCATAACACTTGTGGTTTACTTGACGTTCACAAAAGCATTCATTGTTCGCTTCCGAAAATTCAGCCATCTTTAGCTTTGGTTAACCGGAAGCTGTTAAATCGGGATTTACGGTAAAAGTTTTTCTGATTGGTCTGAATACACGAGTGATGAAAGATTGCATCATCCTTTTTTAAAAGCACTATCGTTTCAGTGTATGGGAGATAAAGTTGTAATTATTTCCTGTCAAGCAGGAAAACTGAAAATTAACTATCACGATAAGTCTTGGAGGTCTCAAGACAATTATAAATGGAAAACCCTAGAAAGAAAAATTTTAGTGAGAATTATAACATGTATATAGCAGAATGAAATTTACTATGGATTTAAACACGAGATAAAAATAAAAATACATCTTCCATAGAATTCAAATTTGTTCAGAAAATTTCTGGTGGGTCTAAATTTTTCATTAAAAAAATTCCATTAAGCATCTTTCTCCATTCCTCACTCAAATTTATCTCTAATAGTCCAATAACAAAACACTCTTTTCAATTTGATGCATATCAACCCCCTTCTCTATTCTTTCACACAACTGTCCTTTGAGTGAAATCAGGTTTGAAATCTATGACTGTAACACATGGTCAGGCATGAAACTCGTGAGTTCAACTCTTGGTTGTAGCGGCCAATACCCCCTACAAAGAAACCTCGCAGCTCATCAAAAGCAATTTCATCAAAACACAAATACTTTTCATCCAACTTTTAATCACATCTTATAATCAATCATCAGCCAGAAAACGTCACAGTACAAAATAGTTCGCACTATATTATCGCCACCGCCAGAGCACTTCTCCCGCTAGTCGTTAAGAAAGGGAACGAGACACAGCAATAAAAACTCTTTCTTATTATGCATTGCCATGGGGAGAGGAAAAAGAGACCCTGTCGAGAGAGTTCACTTTTCGGAAGCCCATCCATCATACGGCGGAGCTGTTTACTTAGGGCTTTTCGTTTTTGAGAGGGCCTCGAAAAGTTTTTTTGTTGAACTTCTCTTATTGAGTCACGGGAAAATAGTTGTAAGGCTGAGGAGTGGATTCCCTTCTTGGACCTTTGTGAATTAAAATACTTTAAAAGTACAGGTAGTTTTCGAAAGGCTGTGAGTTTGGATGAACCAATCTAAATATCATGTATTTTATAAAATGTAAGGATTTAGATTTATTATTTTAATTTTATTATCGGTAATATTTAATAATAGGTTTTTTCATTTGACTTTCTGAGTGAAGTTTTTATTCGGAAGTAATCCGATGAAATCTGAAAAAAATTCTGTGGTCACGGCGTATCTCTCTCTCTCTCTCATATATATATATAGATATATATTTCAAAAATATACACAAATAGTTATACACCTAGGATAACTATAGTCATGATGGAATATATATAGTGCAAAGTAATAGAACACCTGTTAAAAAATGAAAATATTTGTTAGTAAGAGCTTGAGTCACATACCTTTGGCCTAAATGACAGCTTGCATTCGGCATGGGATTGGCAAATAATGACCTTGATGAAAGTTCATCAGTATTCGCACCCATTCTTCGTGCAGGGCCGTCTCCAACTCAAGCAGTGTGCTTGGAGGAGGAAACCGAGCACGGACTTTGTTCATTAAAAATCCCCACAAACATTCGTTGATGTTCAGATTAGGTGACTGGAGACACCACATTAGATGTTTCATTTCATTATCATGCCCATGCAACCATATTTGAAAGCAACAAGACGTGTGAACAAGGGCGTTCTCCGGAAAAAAATTCTGAAGCATAGAGGGAAGATGATCTGCTAGAAAGCTTTGATAATGGTCGCCTGTTATCATCCCCCTCAAAACAACGAAAAATCCAAATCCTTGGAAAGATATTACGCCCCACACCATCGCAACCCCTGCCTCTCCATGTTTCACGGATTGAACTTACCAGTCAACATGAAATGCTTCTGCCGGTGTTCTCCAGGCGAGCACACGTCTAATTGTCTAGAACAGTGGTCTTCAAACTGTATTCCACGAGGCAAAA
Source organism: Trichonephila clavata (assembly GCA_019973975.1). Lineage (NCBI taxonomy): Eukaryota > Metazoa > Arthropoda > Arachnida > Araneae > Nephilidae > Trichonephila > Trichonephila clavata. The sequence continues at coordinate 68,300 of BMAO01016524.1, forward strand.
CAAAAAAAATCGAAGAAAAAATTATAAATGTGAATGGAAAATGTATTCACGTTTTTTATGGATTGGGTTAAAAATTCTTTTCAACAAAAATCAGGACTTATATTACTGATAGAACAAGAACTAGGGACTGAACGAGCAACAGACTCTAAGTTAATATGTCGATATGATCAAGAAAGTCTTGATTTTTAGTTAAAAATTTACCCGTAATATCCTCAAAGACTTTCAATAAACCTAGACTTCGACACACACACACACAATTAGTGTAAAAAAAATGTAAGCACGTATCCCAGTTACTGATTATAATGTATGCATAGGGGATACTTGTAGCACATATTAATATTATTAATATGTAAATTATAATAACATTATATATAAAAAATTATAATAAGTACATACCTTAATTTTTTTGTATTTACATAAAGTACCTATATCCTGTAGGCTATGGGTAGCCTAGTGGTTAGAGCATCAGACGCCATACCGGAAGGCCTGGGTTCAATGCCCGATGCCACCAAATACTCGCCGAGTACAAACGGAAAACGTGCTCGTTAAATCTGTGGATCCGAATGGTGTCGCCATCTATCGTGAGCAAAATCGTGCTGTCACCTTCATGGGCTCAATGCTTAGGCTAATTACAGACGTATCTCTAGCCCGTTGCCATGATGAATTTCATGGGCCTCGATCTGACTACATCAGACAGGTGGCATAAGCAACAACAACCTATATCCTGTATATATAAATCTACTTTAAATATTATTTTACTAATAAAGAGAGAGAGAGAGAGTGGGAGAGGGCGGGAATTGGGAGTTCCCTCAAACACACTTTGTGATTCTATGGATTCCACAAGTTGATGAAGTTTGAAGACTACTGGTCTAGAATAACGTAAATGTGAAGATTCATCAGACCAGATGACTGTTCCGATTGCAGTTGCATCCAGTTTAAGTGGTTTCGGCACTACTGTAGTCTCTTTATAGAATTCCACTCCGAAACTAACGGTTTTGGAATATCTACTCCACCATAAATGTTCACAGCACTCCCGTTGAAAAGTTTTCATGAATACGGAGTTCTGAAGGTGGATAATCTCGGACGTTATCTACGGCAGTGTAGTCTTGCGTTTTAGGGGGAATATACACTTCAATGCCCATCTATCACTGTCCTTCAACTTTAACCCACTATTATGCTTTGCAGAAGATACCTCACACAGGTTTGTGTAGGCTGTCATAACCCTTGACACAGTGATCCTTAAAATACCCACAAGATTGGCTGTTCTTAACTTTGGCACTCCAGCAAGTCGAGCTCCAACTCTCATAGCCTCTTTCACGTCGGAGAGGTCGGACAAAATCATGCTTTGCTAAGAACAGAATTTTCTCATGCAACTCTCAAACTGTCAAATGCTTGATTGATACTTTCTCTTTCGCCACTACTAGGTGGAACACATTTGTGACACGTGGTGGCCGTTTATTGGACGGTCGATGGGTGACTCATTTTTAAATGGGTGTTCCTATTACTTTGGCCAATACCTGTATATATGACAGGGCGTGGCGAGTGTTAAGGATTTCTTAAATATTGATTTATGATCATTTGGACGAGAGTAGAAGTGAATTTAGAAGATTTTGGATGGGATGAGGGATCATCTAGTTGCAAATAATTCGGTTTATTGTACTTTCACACTAAAACGTCCGTTAGTGTCGATTGGACACCGGAGACTGTTTAGTTTGTTCTCCTTTCCACATTTTTGCAGAGATTTTGAAAACTTTTCATAACTTTTAATCATTTTCCATGGTGATTACGCAGTAAAGGTTTTTTTATTCATGTTAATTAGGCGAGGTTTTCCAACTAAATATGCTTAGAACATCCGCTGGTGTCGTTTCGACGCAAAGGTAGTTTTCATTATGTCGTTCTGCAAAAGATAGTTCATTAAGTAGATAACATTAAAAACAAACTTCTGGAAGTAATATCGCATATTTATATGACCTTGAATACAGTGTTATTGGAAATGAGTCAGTTATATTAAAGTCGTTGTGTCTAAGTGTGTGTTTCGTTACATAGCACCTGCTTATCTGCTATTATGTTCAAATTACGTAAGTGCAAGAAATTTAAGAAATCATGTAAATACTGAATTTAAAGTAATTACAAATTCACCAAAAAGGTAAAAAGTGCGTAATTAAAGAGTGAATAAAAATGGAACTAAATAAATGCGTGTCTCTTGCATGAAAATGGTGTGCAAAAAATATGCAGGAAAAATTGAATATCACTGTATTTATTACAAATGAGGTATGTACAAAATTTTACGCATAAAAACAATTAATAATGAAGGAAAAAACTCGCATTCTCACAAAAATTATTATTTTTCTTATTATACTAATATTTATGAATATTATTGCTTTAATCCATTTTACAAGATTCAGTAATTTGTTTTGTTACAGTTTTTTACGATATAAAGGGTAATAATATATGCAGTGGTGTAGCGGAGAATGTTAGCCCCCTCCCCCTGCGAAGTCAGGTTTTCCCTTTAATATTTTATAAATTGGGTAAATACGTACTTGGCGTTAGTCAGGCCGTGGACCCCTAGTCCTGCCCCCCGTGAAGTGGGGGTTGCGGATATGGACGTTATGCCCCTGAATATATGATAATTACATGAAATAATAATTAAAAGTCTTAAAGCAAAACCCTACTAAACAGTAGTCGTGCAATTATTTAGTCATTACCATTATTTTATACATTTTATATCACTGTGTCGAAACGACAGTGGCGGACGCTTGAGAGTAATCGAAATCCCGGACGTTCTAGAGTTAAACACATAGAAATGGACGATACAAAATAATACATACACGAGTTACATGGTAACGAAGACAAAAGAGGCAAAAAGATTCTCCAGAGAGTCTCGGTTACGATTACCCCGTTATGCGGGGAAGCTAGTTAAATATTTAAGCGTGGTCCGGAAGGCCAGGACCATTACAAATTAAAAAGTTACTTAGAAATTAAAAGGAATTATTACATGTACATATTATATAATGTATGTGATGGTTAACCACAAATAAACCGCACAAAAACTTGTGGCGTGGTACCTTCTTTCACATTCCTGCAAAGAAGCCGGTTGAAATGGACCATAGCCCTTTTAAGAAACTGCTGAAGTTCAAACTTAAACATATTCATTCAATTAGGTCGCAAAAGTCCCCAGATTTGTAGACGAAAATAAATGTCTCTATAAAAGTCCAGGAAGTTCATGGGTTATTATTTGGCTAGATAACTCCTGTAAGTCGTAGGAGACTCTTCCCAACTTATTTTGGGAACTTATTATAGAGAAGCAACATTTGAATCAAAGATTCAACTAGTAAAGTGTGATTACTGTGTTTAATATTTGTGTGAACCTTGAATATGGATTGTTGGGATGAATATGAGTGTTATTTATTTTCTGTTAGGAGAAAGATTTTAATTACGAGAGAGAGTTCGAAAATAATATACTATTCCTAAGGAACGTCTGTTAATTGCGTGGACCTTTCCTATATTTCTAGGACCATCTGCCACCTAACAATATGCCTAGTATCTCTTCTATCTCATTCCTTAGTTGAAAGATACAGAAGTAGATTTTCAGCAAAATAAATTAACGCCAAGTCGTTCAGATTGGGAACTGATATCTCTGTGCACATCTGCTCTAACTAATCTTTAGCTGTTTTATGCTTGTTGCCGACGTTATTTTACTAAATTAAGTATATCGCGCTTTTCGTAAAATTTACTTACATCTCTGTGGAAACACATTTGTAACATTATCGTGAGAAACAGAAGAACTCAAAAGAACGCGGTTGTAAAATTTTACTGGGAATATTTACAAATTCCCATTTTCGGAACTAATTGATTGTTTCATAAGTCTCCTTGCACAATATTGTAATTATCTTATTTACAACCCTCTAGAGATTTCGGCCAAAACAGGAATTCATTTGCATGGGTTAAATTATATTTCACATAAAATCAATGCATTAAGCAAATAAATGCTGTTCGTACCATAAATATTTAAAATTAGTGTTTGCGAATTGTCAACTATGCATCCATTAGTATAGTTAAACTCAATCGAATGTTTTATCCTTTGGTAATTTGATTCCGCCGAATGCGGTCAGTGTAGTGTTAGTTAATGAATTCTGCTTCACGTTACACTCTCCGTTTAATTCTAACTGTCAAAACACATCCTCTCCGTCAGAGGAAATTACGTATGTATATTTACATGAGTTGGGCGCTGTGTGCTACTTATTTATAGGAGAGAGAGGGCTACGAACCGACATAAGCTGATTAATTGCACTTCTGTGCACTCATGCAGGATAGAGGGGTTCTGCAACAGTTATAAGATATTTAATATTATCTACATTCTGATAGAAGCTTATTATTTTAAACTGTATTCTTTCTCCAAATACTGTGGACAAGATAGTGTCCATGGTCACGAACTCGTATCCAGCGTTATTTCTGTCGAATCCAGATGCCGCTCAAGACCCGCCGTGTTTAATATGTGAAGGTGTAAAGTCCTTCCGTTAGCGTAATGGGGAAGTTTGGAGAGTAAGGTGCCAACTCAAGTATCGTCCTCGTCACTTGACCGAGGTTCAGAATAAAAGGAAACCCACTGCCAATTGTTGCTTAAAGGGAGTAAGTGCTTATTAACTTTGAACTATAAAACAATATTAGGGCTTTTGGCGATGGATTTCTTTACTTTCAGCCTCAGTCAATAACGAGGACGACACCAAACCTGGCTTCCTCTTACCAAACTACCACACCAAGCTAAAGGGAGGATTTGGGGCGATAGTTTAAACGTGCATCAACTCCTCTTCACTGTGGCTCTTCAGTGGTATTAGAACTCTAACTCATGACACAACGCCCTCGAGTTTGTGACTATAACCGCTAGGGTATCGCGGCCTTCCCCACTCTTGGGTGGCCGCGGTAGCCTAGCGGTCAAGGTAACGGACTCGTGGTTGGCATGTCTTAAGTTGGAACCTAGTACTGCTGAAGATCCACCGTGTAGGGGAGCGATGCACGTTAAATATGTCGAGAGCTCAAACGTCCTCTAGTTATAGAGGTGTGGAAGTTAGGAGAGGGTGCCAGCTTAAGTGTCGTCCTCGTCACTTGACCATGGTTCAAAATTACAAGGTCCATTGCCAAAAAGTTCTGGAGTAGCTTAACAGTGCGACGTAAATATTCACTCACACCCTCACTCTTGGGATAAGGGAGAAAGAATAACACCCCCATGCGATTTAATAAGATTTTTACAGCTTTGGCCGCAGGAATGTGTAAATATCTACAGTTCAGTTCAGTGTGAGTGTTTTGGTGTTAAAATAAACTAGTTAAGTAAAATTAAAATATGATTTCTTTACTATTTTACATAGGCGAATGGTACTTCATTTTGATATATTTTAAACGTGAGCACACTTGCGTATTCACATTCAAATGCCTCTAAATCAAGGGTGTCAAACTCAAAGTCTAACTTGGGCTAAACAAACAAGGTTTGACTTCAGGTAAACCGCAAAAAGATCAATATTCATTGAAACGTAGGTTTATTTCAAATAATACATAAAATAAACATTTATAAAAGAACAAGAAAAATTTAATGTTTACGCGTCCTCTTTACTACGTCTCTTATCTAATACTATTTTCCTATTTCGGGAGAATTTTTTTTTAATTATATATCATTGTGTGTGCCGATACGAGTATATTTGCCGGGCCGCAAAAATGTTCGTTATGAGCCGCAAGTTTGAGACTCCCGCTCTAAATTAAATATCAAGCACAAATTGAAAGACAAATTATTAGCGATGGATTCTGAATAGCAGTTCTGGAATATTGTATTGGCCTATATTTGTAGAGGAAATTACATAACACAGTGCGAGTAATACCAATTATCACTCCACACAAAGATATCCCTCTAAACTCCTTAGCTCTGCTGTTCCTAAACTACAGAGGCCGCGGTTGCCAAGTGGTCTAGGCATCGGATCATGGCAAGTGTGTCATGAATTCGATCCCAGTACCACTGAAGACTCGCCGTGTAGGGGAGCGATGTACGTTAAATATGACGAGAGCTCAAACGTCCTCCCGTTGGCGTGGTGTGGTAGTTAGGAGAGGGAGGTTCCAGCTCAGGTGTTGTCCACGTCATTTGACCATGGTTCAAAATTACGCGGACCGTCGCCAAAATCCCTCATGTAGCTGAACAGTGCGACGTTAATATGCACTCACTCATTCACTTAAACTACGGTCCGCGACCATGGGTCCCCAGCGCCTTTCTGGGGGTCCGCAGATTCTTTCCCGTAATGTTAAGATTTCCCTCTTTTGCTATCTCTAAAAGGCATCGTGGAAAAACTGAAAGATGTGCCATTCTAGACTAAATCACTAAATTACCCTCCGATGAATAAACTCTACTAAAATATATATTTTGATAAAAAGTCAGAAAAAGGTGCTCAAAATCTTGGGGGTTCGTGATGTGAGGCTAAATATAAAAAGGGGGCCGCGGTGATCGAAAGTTTAAGAATCGCTGCCTTAACTGATTTAATTAATGAGTCAAAAGATTCGATATTTCTGATTGTTGTTTTCATCTTTGCCATCATCTTAAATACTTAAGAAATTCCCATCTTTTCTTATCTTTTCCTTTCCCACCACCTGTGCTTTGGGAAAAAACAGCTCGCTCTCTCAGTTGTAAATGTTCCCTTCTGAGTTAAACAAAGTAGCAGAATTTTATTCGTAACATAAACACCCATTTCAAACAGATGAAAGTGCATTACTTCGACGCTTTGTCTCCGTCTATCATGCTGTGAAACTCGAGAGTGTTTCGATGTACAGTGGTGTAAGTATTTCACTTAGATCGCGAATGAAATTTATACTCGGAAGTCTGTTGACAAAATTACTACCTGCACACGCTTTTAAAATTGTATTCCGTTTCACCCAAGTGCTGCGGGCTATCTCTCAACTTAATGGTGTAATCCATACAACAGTAAACTACTCAATTCGATGCTAACCGACATGGACTCAATTCACTAAACTCCTCGGCGTTGATGCCATCCCAAATAATAATACACTGTCATAGAATTAGTGGGGTGCTATTGTGGTCTGGTGGTAGCGTTAACGGCTTAGCCTGAAGACATGGCTTCTGAATGCCTAATAAATTTACAATGCGAAGCTCCAGCTTAGTAATCGAGTCAATTTATTCTGACGGTGGTAATGTCGCGTTATCTTGCAGAGGAGGAGACTTCCGCTGTGATTGTCATTATTTGAATCGATGGCTCTTCTTGAGGATATGGGTAAATAATCCCTCATAAGTCACTTACATTATCGCTGTAATTGTCGAAAGTGGATGAGAGTCATTATGAATTCGTATTTATTCTATATGAAATTGCATTGGTAAAGTAGCTGTGTTAAATTGACTTTGCGCTGAATGTCAAAACCTGTATCAAAAACACTAGGATTCTTTGAAGGATACATACTTTGTTTAATACTAGTTACCTGTGGTTTTTTCTTATCCCTGGCTTTAAATGTGTCTTAAATTAGTTGGAATGCTTCGGCATTTTTACTATCTGTCAGATGGCGAGGTAGACATTTGAGTTAGCACTCAATTCCCAAACGCACACGGTATTAGGATTTTAAGACCTCAATTTATAATGTCAAGCAAGTAATATGTGTCAGCTCCAAATTGTGTCAAACTTGCTTTCATCACTTTCTAGTCTATTATTTCTCTGTGCAAGCTAAAATTCCCACCATTCCTGAATATCTATTATGGATATAATGTACTAAATTATGTAAGAAACTATTGTCCTCTTCAGGTCGTCGAAATAAGGGATATTTTCTTAAATTTTTTGGTCTTCTATAAATAAGATTTTTATACTATATGTAAAACACGCTAACAATAGCGATAGTTAATGGGAACATTAAAAAAAGTTCATAACAGCTAATATTAACATATTTAAGTAATTTAAAACTCATTAATTCTTGAAAAAAATTAAAACTAAAGAAAAGATGGCAACACGAAGTAAATGTTATTTTCTTATCGTGATTTTAAAATACGAATCCTTTTTATTTTGTTCTTGAAAATAAGTTGGAATTCTTAGTATTCTGAAGATAATCATAAGATAATATGGCTGTGTAAATATAAATATTCCAAGGTAGCTTAGTGGTTATGGTCATGAAATCGGGATGAGCTTCGTGTTTGTTAAAACGTGGGTTCAAGTCCTGTTACCAAAAGGAAAAAAACAGACTGTGCAGAGAAGTTAATGCACCATAAATTTGTCGATGCCTAAATTCATCTACGTTGACGTGGTGCGGAAGTTTGGAGAGAGAGGTGCTATATAACTCTTTTATGTTCCTTACCACCTGACCTTGATTTAAAATACGAGTCCGTTGCCAATAACCCTTGTGTCACTTCGAAATGCAACGTTTAGGAACAATCAATCAATCAATCCAAAAATAATTAGGAGTTATTGTGAACGAATAAATATTTTTCTCTGTGTGTGTGAAGATATTTCTTATAAAATTCCAGTGGAGTGTTCCAGTATTATCAAAGCACTTCGAAGCAATAATATTGCAAAATAGGTCCAATATTTGTGCTTCGAGAAAACTACAAAGAAATGTATTCTCCAACTAAAAAACTAATCTCTACATATTTAAGCTTTTCTAAACATTTTAAAAAATTAATTACGATATTTCGTACTCATTTACATAATACGAGATCATGCTATTTCTTTTTTCTCATTTCTTCCCCGAATTTAGATCTTTGAAAAGTTTTACCAGTGTGTTATATTATTAGAAAAATTTTATTTTTGTCAAAAATATTTAGAATAGAAAGAGAAAAAAAGTAGAAATTTTCCTACATCCATCTCTTGAATAAAGAAGTTTAATTTTTGATCCTTTGATTAAATCTTTTCTTGCAAACTTTTATCTATCTTCTAATTGACTTTCATTTTCTAAAAGATTTTATAGATTGAAAATTACGAATTCGCTTCATTTGAATTTAAATAGAAGCAAAGATGAAAGAAACTCGTACACATTTTCCCTAGTTGATATGTAAATGCTACGTTATTAGTGTTTGTCGCTTATACATATTTATCGAAAAGCAATTTGAATGGATAAAAATAAAAAGTGGATCAAGAAGAAATATAAAAAAGAATACTGAAACATTCATGGAATTTTTTTCGAGTCATTTTCCATGCATAATCTATACAAAAAGAGAAGAAAACCACTTTTCGCTTTTACTATTGGCAAACTTTATAGACCTCTATGTTTTTAATCTTACCTTTCTCCATCTTTATGATGTGTGAAGAGTTTGAAAAAGAGCGAATTCTTTATGCATAAGGTTAATATACCAAGAAAAACGCAACACGTATTGGAGAGAAAGGAAAAGGCATAAAAAAAATAGTTCCATTGCTCAATGAAAACCAGAGGGAAAAATACATAAAGAAAAGACAGGAATATAACTCCAGGGCTGGAGAAACTCTTAAAAACTTTTTCTTGCCCGAAACTCGATTTTCTTGCAACGTGAATAGAATACATTTTACTCTAACTTTTCCCCGTGATCAATGCATTTTAGATAGTTCTATACTTTTTTCAAAGTAGGTTGGATATTTCTCGACAGGGACATGGGACAAAAAAGAGACTTCTTGGGGGGGGAGAATCTTTTGGGGGAGAGGGGGAGAGATAGAGAAACCTGTGCCCTAAATTAAGCTTCTCATTTCAGTGTGCAACAGGGTGGAGGTAGGGATGGTTCTTAATGAGAAATCGATTGCGTGTCACGTGTGTGTCGAAGACGTTGGGAGGGGCTGCCTCCCCCTCTTTTCTGGCACGGGTGATGTGCCCTCGGGAATGATTTATGGGTGAGAACCAGAACTTGATGTGCACGTTATGAAATGGATGGTGTTTACGCTAGCATTTGACTTGATAATTTGTTTGGGATCGCTTGTTTCCGGAGAAAATAGAATATTGTTGGGGGGTAATTGACCTTGAGGAGAGGAGGGGTGTGTATCGAATGTCTCATTATTCTTAAATTTTAATAAGATCTCTGCAAAGCAATATTTAATATTGGAAAAATTACAGCTTTAAAATTCAAATGTATGTATATCGATTCTTTTTTCGTTTATTAAAGTACCCGTAATTTCTTTTTAAAATTAACTACCTTATGTAGCTTCTGTCCAATTAAATCTTAACTTGCAAACTTTTCCGTGGTTTGGTATGCACGTATTAAGATATAAAATATCGAATCTTTTAATTAACTGGAGTGGCTCCATTATGTTACATTTTGTATAACTAGGCCCCATCGGAGAGGTTCGCTTAAGATTCCACTTTCTGCGTTCATTAATTAATTTATCCGGTCGTTTTAATTAAGAAATGTGGTAAGACTCATTAATAAATTGATAGTGACATTTTAATCAGTGTGAGAAAGCGTGTAAGTCAATAAGTGCGTCTAATTTGAGATTTTGTTTCATTTTAAAAATGCATGAACTTTAACATACTTAAAAAAGGGAGTGTTCAATTTTTAGAAAAATCAACAATTTGAGCGATCTCTACTTCTCAAATTAATGCAATGCGTTAACAAAGAAGTGAATGAAATGTTTTGGTATTTGAATTTAAAATCCGTATATTTTAATGTGACCACGATTGCCTAAGGGTCATGGTCATGAACTCGTGACCGTCGTTATCCATTCTTGAGTTCGGGTCTTGATTCCGCAGAAGACTAATTGCGTAGAAGGGTTGATGTGTGTTAAATCTGCCATGATTCAAAGTCCTCCCATTGACATTGTGTGGAAGTACAGAGAGGTGGTGCTAGTTCCTCTCCCCCTTTATGTCGTCCCCTTTATTTGACCGTGGTTCAAAATTACGAAGTTTGTCACTAATAAACCTTGTGTGGTTTTAGAGTACGACTTTATTGAACACTCAGCCATTCACAATAATATTTTGATATACGTAGGCATACTTACTATTGTTTAATCAGTACATAAATTCTGTAATTTATTTATACTATCGATCACTTTTCCCAGAAAGGTTTTGATCCTACTTATGCTTTCTACTCGGTATATAAACTCTATTAAGGCTTGAAACAGAACTCAAGTTATAATGAGATAAAATCTATTGAAACGCTTTGGTAGTTATAAAAAACAGTGTTGTTAACGCATATTAGGTCGTCGTGTATCAGTTATACATTAATTAAAATATTGTGATTAACTGTTATATAATATAATATACTTTTTCCCTTGCTGTGTAAAAAAAACCTTACAGATTATTTTGCTTTTCGAAAATTAACTGTATGATATAGTGCTTTCGAAGTTTAAAAAAACACAAAGCTGAATAGTCTCAAATTATATTCAAGATCACATTATCTGGTTAGGTTTCATTAAAATAAGTTATGAAATGTTATTCAAAATAGGGCTGATAACTCGATTAACTGTTTATTAGCGTATCTCTCTGAAGCAACTCGTGAGTTAAAAATGACGGAACTCGCGCGTTACTTTGAATCACAATCAACAAAAGATGAGCCCTCCCAACTCTCCAAACTTCCCCACCACGCCTACTCGTGAACTCTGATCCTGTACTAATTGTAAGTGCAACAGAGCCCCGCTACACGGCGCCTTCAATGACACAAAATATATAAACGGTATTTGCTCGAATCTAAGCCGCACCCTAAATTATCTACTCGTTTTTGAGGGAAAAAATATAAAAAATTGTGTAAAGTAGTTCATTAATATCCAATTCTTCAGAAATTTAAAAAATTAATTATAATTTAGTAATACTTACAATAGATGAACGGGTTAAGATAACTATAAATAAAAATTTTATCCACGTCTTATTATGTTTTCGATATAAAAGGTTTTTTACTGTCTTTTAACTAATAGGTTTCACTGCCACTGTTTATACATATATATGTACATATTATAGTTTACTCATATACAGCGAATATGATGAAAAGATTTTAAAATACAAATTAATGAAGCACAATATAACACGTTCATAAAATGTCAGTTACAGATTTTGTAAATTAAAAATCTCGGGGGGAAAATTCACATTTGAAAAATAATTACTAAAATTAATGATCCTTTACTGACTCATAATATGCGTTTGAAAATTAATCAGTAAAGCTGAATCAATTATTTCTCTAATGTTGTTACTAACAGATAAATATTAACATACTTGAAAACTCATTTGCTATACCGAAGTGCCGATTATGTACGTTAAAAATATTAATTATTGTATTTAAGATATTTTATTTGTGTAACCGATTTCTTGTTTATGGAACTGCTGTATTATTGTTATAGAAATATAAATAAATATTAATATAAGAATCTCACACGCCTTACGTCACCTACCTTACGTCATCGCGTAACGGGTAACGCGTAACGAAAATTTTTCCCTACCATGCCATAAGAAGTTAACTTCAAAAATCTTAATGAGAAATTATAATAAGTTAATAATTTATTTATTTTATCAGTATTGAAAACTTTCAAATACATACATGAACCTAACCGTCAGTATCATGTTTTGAAAAACTCTCACTCCCATGGTCACAGTTGACTTCGGAATGGGTGTTGGCGTCGGGATATCTTTGATGTTTAGATGATTATAAAAGAAATCGTATACAAAATTTTCTAATTACGAGCAGACAAAGATGTTTAGGATAGACGGAATACTGGAGATAGGGGGGAGTCCGGAATGGGATAAGTCAACGGTGCAAGAGGCCAGAATACACGGCTATATTTTTCCTTTTTAATAGGATCGAAATTCAATTTCACCCATACAACAAATGTTTCACCTTCGATTTTAAGCCCCACTCGATTTTCAGTAGCATTAACACGGAAAAATAGTGTGGCTTAGATTTGATTAAATACGGTTTATATATATATTATTTAAATGTAAAGTAAAACTATAGTTCTGAAATATTTAATTGATATTGCGGTTATTATGATATAACCTTAATTTTTTTTTCTTTAACTAATTTTATTAGTTCCTCAAACACTCATATGAAACGAAGTTAGAACTAAATATAGTTATTTTTTATTGAACTGAGTACTCCACGAACTCTTAGTTTCAGAGGTATAACAAAAATAAGCTCAAATTTGGAGTAAAGAAAATAGTTATTAACTTAACAGAACTCAAAATCTATTGTCAGTCGGTGCTACAGCTTTTTTAAGGTCAGGAATTGCTTCAAATCTTAACTTTTTACAGATTTTGTTATTTTGCATTTTCTGCTTAGGTGGTTTTTGTGTGTGTAATATTTTTATTAAGTACAACATAAAACATCATAACTGTGTGTATTTGTGTGAGAGTCATTCTCTTCGCAGTATTTATATCTTCTTTCTCTATCTCTCTCTGTATCGACTAGATTTAAGAACATACTCAAATAAAATTCGAAAATAGAGCAGTTTTCTTTAATTTTGTCCATGTTGACTTAAACAGTACATAGGAAATTAAAACGGACTCGCGCGCTGTTAGAAATAAAATCGCCAGAACAGAAAGATAAAAATTAAAATGAATTAATAAAATTATAAGTGAGAGCTTTTTATTTATATGTGAGATTATGTGTAATTATTTATTTATACGTAAATATATGAGTTAAAAATTAGTGAATTATTGTAATATATTTATTTCAAAACATCCTACAAATAAATAAAAAGTTGAAACGAGGTACAAAGCCATCACTCGGTTGCCATACTAACACATTGAAATAACTGAAGACGAAATGGCAAATATACAAATAGAAAAACAAAGTACATATAATTTAAAAATAGACTGTGTGAAGTTGTTTTGGGTCACGTGATTCCTTGTCATTGTGGCAGTCGTGTTGCCATGGTAACATTATATAAACTTTAGGATCTCAATTACATTACCTTAAAAACAAATTTAGGGAAACTTTACTGATGATTTTGATGGTAAAATTCTATTTTATCTGCTGCAGTTAAAGTTATTAAAATGTTATTTGTTCACCTTTCTTAAAAAACAGTTAATTAATTATTCACAGCAATTAATTTCACCTTCAACTCATATTCAATATATAGCTGCCATTAGAGATAGTAAATATATTTTGGGTCTGCTTTATATATCAATTACGCAATAGCCTAAATTCATGATGGTCAAATGATAAATACAATCACCTGTTTTCTATTGAATTCCAAACAAACCGACTTGTACTTGATATGTTAATATATACTTAAAAAATATAGATAAAATTTCTAATTTTATAATTGGGTAAAGATGTTCAAGTTTTGAAATTCTTTAAAAGCTTTTCAAAATTAAAAAGAATATTTACTATACAAGAGTACTTTTGAATTGAGGGCATGTGCGTTGTTATTTTTGACAAATATATACTTTTAAAAGAAAGTTTCCGCACAAAGCAAACATTGGTAACAGTGAAGCGCATGAACTGATTGGTTCAAACACGTGAATATCGTTATCACGCGACTGTGACGTCACATGGATTTAGCTCATTAGGATATGTTCCTTATATTCTCATTTACTCATATTTTTTTTTTTGTAAATTTCGGGTCTCTTTTTAAAACTTATTAAAAATCTTCTGTATTTTTTAAAAATTACCATCATTTTGACAATAACTTCAGATTATTATTTTAACACCTTTTTCAATAATTCTATTATTTAATTCTTATGCCCGTCACACGTGCCACGCTGAGCTACAGATCCCTTCCTTTTAACGGATTAGCTTTTTTTCAATGAATTTTTCTCTTTCAGAAAATATGCGGGGGTTCTAAAATACTGCCCATTATGCATTTAAAAGACCCCCTAGGAGTGAAAATCAAATTTTTGAAATCACGTTTCACAGAAGGTTGTGGAAATGTAGATTATAAAAGTGGATCCCAGTAATTTTTCATTTCCTGGACATCTATTATACACGCACGTAACTTAAAAAGCGTCATAAAGTCCGTGAAAAAAAAGCAATAAGAAAAATTCCAAATTATATTAAAACGCCCCCTTCTTTGTAGACCACCCTCATAACGGCCGAGGGCGAAGTCCTACGACAGTTTCACGAAGGGGAAAAAAAGTTAGTAATAATCGAGTAAGCTGTGCGGTTCCGACCGTGTAAAATACGGTCTTAGGGGCACGTGGCTTTCGTTTGGCTTCGGGGTGGAAAGGGGAAGGAGTAGTTTTCAAAAGAGGAGGGGGGATGTCCCTGGAGAGATTTGCTTTTTGTCATAGACTGAGGAGGAGGGGAGTAGAGGAAATCTGGAATGGATTTTGTCATCTGTCCCGCTCTGAAAGTATAAAAGTTTGAAAGTGTTGAAAAAAAGAAGCGTGTTTTTTTAAGGCATCGTTTCCGTTGCCATCTGTTGAACAAAAAGACTGGAAAAAGATATTGTGTGGTCTTTGAGTCCGACAAATTTTTATTGTCTGTTGAATAACAGAAACTCCTGTATATTTTTATTCTTCTAATATACATGTGAATCCTCCCAAAAAATACTTTTGACTACAAGTAATGCCAATTACTGTTTTGATGTTAAAATATTTTTTATTTTTCTTTTCGGTGTAACTAATGTTTAATTTTCGATGCAAATGAGCTGATAAAGCTGCAGATTTCCTTTACTGCATTTAGCAAAATTTACATACAAATTTTTTATCGAAACTTGATTAGAAGAGAGATAACGAATTTCAGTATTAGGAAAAGAAATGTTTATTACTTTGAACTTTTTTTTTATTTTTGGAGATAACTTAAAATCTAACATAGAGGAAATATCTTGAATAAATAACAGCTTCTAATTCGATTATAAAAACTCTATTGGACTGATTGATTTTGTAGCACCCACATTACTAAATAAGGTTAAATATGTCTGATGGAGATTGCATAAAAAGTTACAAATTTCTAAACTTTTACTGCGTAATGCGATAAAGTAAAATCCATTTAAAAATATATATAACAATGGAAAAAAAATATTTCATTGATCTATTTCTAACTTAGAATAGGATATAACATTCATTTTTAATATTTCTTTTTTATAAGTATTGCATAACGATAAAAAATACAGAAAAGAGCATTTTAACTCATATGAAATTTATCAGGGATATGGATAGATGCAAAATTCTTAATTTCATCTCTAAATTAGATTGGGAAAAAAATTTCGTTGAGTAATCCGATTTACAGTTTTTATTTTTCAATCCATCCCATAAAGAATCAAAGTGTGAAGTACATAAATATCCCTGAGAAATAATGGTTACAGGTTTTTTAATTTATCTTCTTTTATTTCTTTTTAATAAAGTTAAAATAATTTTGATGTGATGTTTACGGTCGAAGTATTGTGTTTTTCGACTCTTGTATAATCGAATTCGATAAATGTATATACATACTAAATTATACTATAATATTCAAGCTTCAATTCAAGCAATATCTAAAAATATCGCATGACAGTATACATGTTAATTGTTTTTATGAATCAAAATGTGATAAAACAATATAGTTCGTATGTTAAACTATTAAATTTATTTTCTCTCGCTCTGTTGATTCGTGGCAACTCACTATAGTTATGCTTTCATTCTAAAGATACTATATTGGCGATTTATGCACATGGTTTTCTCCAAGTCCACTGTTTCATGAAAAAATTGTACATGGAAATATAGCTTGACCCAAAAATATGCCAAGAAAGCCAAATGATGAAGAAGCGTTTTTGAGGTAAACATGACAACCTCTTAATGCTATCAAAACTTTTTCTATGAATTCCTAAGTACGCGCCACGTATAAATCTCTCTATATATTAAGGAACTAATAAATTAATGTTACTTAATTTAACACTGTCGTGAGATATTTCTAAAAATTAAGCCCATTATTGATATACGAATGCATTTAAGGTATCCATTTGCGACAACTTTTTTTCTAAAAAAATGAAACATGAGGATTTTTTGTTGTTTTTAGATTTGTTTAGTATATTTTAAGAAAAATATGCCAAAATTAAGAAGAGAGAAAGAAATTATTATATATTACTAAAACGGGAAAAAACTGGGAAAAATTGACAAAAAATAACATAAACGTGGCCCATTCTGTACCCAAAGTTTATGAACCAATTTTCAATTTTTCAATTCTGATGTGTTGCTATGTTATTCATTTTTGAAATGTCCTTCAGGATAAAAGATATTTTAATTTTTACAAAAATAGAGCACTTTATCTTAGTTATTACTTTAAATTGCTTAAGAAAACAGTGATTATATTCACATAAGGGACTGAAAATTTTGAAATAAAACAGTGATTGATAAATCTGAAAATTAAAACACTTCTACTATTATACAGAACATACACAAAAAATTTCAGTTAATTATTTTCAAAACTGTTTGAGCAATCACTGGCCTCGTTTGAGCATTTTCAAAAAAAAACACATTTCGAGTAAAACGCGTTTTAAAGTATGACATCTTGCTCAAAGTAATGGCATCTGCTTTTACTAAAGCACTTGTCGTTTTTGTTCTAGTGAACGGAAAATAATAAACTAGGTATTTTTATAAAGCTAATAAAATGGTCTATAAAATAAAATCAGAAAATAAATTTGTCAATTTTTGGCAAAATTCACAAATTTAGGGTAGTCGGATACCTTAGAAAGACATCAAGTAATATGTATTGGAAGGTAGCGAAAACAAATCAATAACAAAACCGATGTTATTTTATCACTTTTGCTAGCAATCTATTTTTCCAACTAATAATTATTTGCATCGCAATTTATAAAGATATTTCAAAAACAGAAAAGAGAATCGTGTGCCAATGAGATCATTACAATCGGAATATTTAATTCTTTTTTGCATAAAAGCACAATAAACATTTCGTCTTCACACGTCGCCTTCTATTTTATTCTTCTAAAAGCTTTTTTAAAAAAAAGAAGAAAATTAATATTGTACCTTTTCCTTGGATTGAAAGAAACAGTAAGTGTTTAAAACCTCTTTGTGTGTTTTTAACTAGATAAATGTATTTATTTTCAAGTTTTGAGGTATTTGACTTCTCAAATAAAGCCGTTTTAGTTTAAAAAGGATTTTTAACATGCTGTTTTTAAGAGGGGGAATTTGTATGCAAACGACTGATGCAAATTAAGTCATTTTTTCCCCTCCTTAAAAGGTCTATTAAATATTTAACTCATGTTTTCTTTCTTTCTGTTCTGTACGAATATAAGAATAATGCTTTGACATATTGTATGGGAGTACTTTAAAAGTTACTGAGATTTCTTAATTTGAAGAAGATATACTACTCAAATATTAAAATAAGAAATGTCAAAATTCGCAAGATTAACAACGTACCTCTCAACTTTTTTTGCTGGCTCCTTTTCTTTTGCCTTCGCGAATTCCTGATTCAGTTCCTTACGGGAATCTTTTTTTTTCGTGAAAGAGCTGTATATAAAAACTATAAATAGGAAAATATTACGAAGCAAAATAAAAATAAGGCTTCCTCTATAGATTCTTAACTTTTTCCCCTTTGATTTTTATGAAATATCACTTTACTCACAAGTGCATTGTTTATCTTTTCTTAAATTCTTTAACAGATAAAAAAAAAGGAATAACTTCATCGTATTTATTTCCCGGAAAGATATAATATATTTTCTAAGAGCTTATAAACGACATTTATTTAATTTATGAGTTTCATATTTTGAAATGTCAATTTCCAGTAAAAAGAAAACCAGTTATATATCATTTTATGAAGAGAAGATTAAATTTTTCATGTAATAACATCATTTGAATGTTGTTTTCTTCTCTGACATCTAAAATTAAAAAAAGAAAATTATAGAGACGCCATGTCTTTTTTTTTTTTCTTTCGAACAAATATTAATAAACCGGAATTCGATATTTTATTCTTTTTCCTTCAGTCGCAAACGGTTTTTCAATGATGTAATTTCATGAAATTCTTCAAAAAATAAGAATATCTTCTTCCTACTTATTTCGAAAATCCTAAATAATCCCATTTGTAAATACATCTTTTCAATTACGAATGGGAAAATATTTACTTTTCGCTTAAATTTTTCTAAAAGTGTGATGTCGGATATCACTTTTGATGTTTAAACATTAATGCATTCCGTTTTTCGAAAGGAAAAAAATCATCTCTAGGTATTAACTGTTTATTATTATTATTATTTTCAAATTAAATTTTTGTATCGGGGAAAAGTTCTTTTACGGAAATGCTTCTAGTTTGAATAATTGATGCATGGAATTCGTAAAACTGTTTGAAGAAATCCGACTTGTGAATTATTCATTATAAATACTCCCATTTAAATTATATTTTTTATTCTGTTTCAATAGAATAGTTGTATGAAATCTTATTAATATTTTATGAAGTTGTGCGTATTGAATATTTTTTGTTCGAGTTACCAGACGTGATTAAAAAAAATAGATTTCATTGAAATTTCGATTTTGGTTCCTTTCAACTGATATCAATGATTTCTCAAATGTCTTTATTGTTTTTCTTTTTAAAAAAAGTTCTATGAGTTCTATTTCTGTTTATATAATATGACTTGCGAAAACCAGGATTTAGTAATTAAATATGCTTAAATAACCTTTTTAATGAAATTGCAGTTTTAAACAAAGAGAGTAAATTTATTTAATAGTACGTGAAAATATTTTTCGGTGATTGCAATTTAATACGCAATTTTTTAGCAAAATTTAGTTATATTAATTTATTTTAATTTATTATAGTGATAAACATAACTATTTTTTCACTTATATTTCAAAATAAGGAAAAACTTAGAACATTTTAATATGAACCAGTTCAGGTTCTTTTTATGTCTTCAAACCACCAAAAGGGTGATTTATGCTTATATTGTCTTCAGATGATTTTTAATTGGATGAGTGTTTAATTGGATCATTTCATTTAATAATGATAATAAATACTTGTATGAAAATATATACATAAGAAAATTTTAAGTAATGTAGAAAGGTTTACAGATATAGATTAATAAACTATTTAGTTAGGATTGGAAGTAGTAATAATTACTAAGTGTATTATCAAATCATACTTGTTCAAAAAACTTTATTTTTAAGAAAATGTAAAAAGAAAAATATTTTAGAATCATCTAAATAAAAGGGTATTCTGCATATACTTTGCTAACAGGTATTTGAAACTATATATACAATTGCCTTCTGTCCCATTTAAAGTATTTTAATATCTTTAAATGCAGGAATTATTTATTGATTATTTTAAACAATGCATCGAATTTTAATGACAGTTATTTAAACTTGAATGTCAGAGGACTTCCCTGCGAAGACTTAATTTTTAAATAATTGTTAACTATTTTCCAATATATTATTGTTGTAGATCAGACATGTCAAACTCATATGATATTATACAGGCCGCATGTTTTTAATGTTAAAAAAATTAATAAATATTTTCGTAAGAAATGCACGCATTTTGTTTAATAATAGCAAAAAAAGAGTGTATTTAAAAAAATGAATGAATTCTACGTATCATATTTTTATATTCGGTTATTATGGTTTATTAATTTATTATGCATTATTGAGCCCCGATATATTTGCCAGATCGCAAAAATGTACTTTGCGGGCCACGAATTTAACACCAATCTTGTTGTTTGATGAAAAATTATAATTATAAAGTATCTAAAATGTTTTTTAAGCAATGAAATTCTCGCTGTACCATAAAACCTTGTATATGTTATTTTTCGTTGTCAACAAAAATGTTATACAAACATATTTATTTTAAATTAAATTACTGTTACACATGTTTTCTAGCATGATAATTAAACCATCTGATGAAAAATAGTGATTTTTTTTATTCAAATAAAACCTTTTTATAATACATTTAACTCCATATATTAAAAGAAATATATAATTTTAATAAAAATTTAAAAGTAATCAAACTGTAACCATCATTTACATTTGTTTTGTGGAAATTTTATTTTTACTTTTTCCCCTTCCATTTCGTTTTTAAATTTTAATATAAGTCAATCTATTTTGAAGCGGAATTACATTCACTTACGCCATTTTTTAATACAACCCTTTCTTGAAAAAGATTTATTTCGAGATCAGTTTTGGAATACTTTTTTCACTTAAAGTTCCTGGGTACTTTATGCAGAGACATATTTCTTGCTATTTCTTGTAATATGTCAAAGTATTAAGTTAAAAGTACACTTTTACTGGAGGAAAGTTCTCGAATATTGACTTAAAAAAAAAATTCCTAGTGTAAAGTCGTTTTCTCAACATCATGACTCACCGCACCCAGTAAACAGTTTTACGCTTCCTCCTTGGAGTCGAGACTTCTCCCCAAAGCAATCATCAATTATACAACTGCCCTAATTTAGAAGGCAGCGCTGCTTTCCTGAACTATGTATCACCGCTTTGGCGTTCATTTTGGCATTTTCTTGTGTTAAATATTAACGATGCCTTCCATTTATCAAGTAGAGGTGTTGCTTTAATAATAATCAGAGGAGGTGAATAATTGAATGTCGTTTGAGTTTATATCTGGACTGTAAAGTTTCTACCCCCAAACATTTGTTCCGCGATGTTATGCGTGTCAAGAAAGCAGTGGATTTCAAGACACCGCTTTCCAAAAGGAATGATATTCATAACAAAGCTTTGGGAGTTGCTTTAGTTGTTTATTTAAGACATTAAGAAATAGAATGATGAAGATTACGTATAGGGTCGTAAAAAATAAATTAATCATGTTATAAACTGTGAAAAAGCTGAAGGGACTGAAATATTTTTTCGTGTTAAAAGAATTTCATATTAAAGGATGGTGCAAGAAAACCATTTTTGAACAAAATTAAGTTTATTAGAGTTTATTTTATTTGCATAGATATGTATACATGTCTATATTTAATAAAAATCAATGAAACAAAACATCCACAAGAACTTAAAGAAATTTAATATAAAATTTCCAAATTTTTTGAAAAGCAAAACATTTATTGAGTTTTTGTAGAATAATCTAATATTTTTCTTTGCATTGTTTTTTTTTCATCAAATTGTCAACAAATTGTTCGATATCGTTGATTTTGTTTTTCATTTTACGATCGGAATGTGCGTCTAAATAACTGCGCATACTTTTCATGATGTTTTTCATTTCGGATGACGTGGGAACAGGAGCTGTATTATTCATTTCATTTTCATCGTCATAATCTGCATCAGTGACATTATTCTCCAAGTTTTGAACAAACTCTATAATGTCTTTGTCTGTCATAATTGGGACTGTACACACATTATCATCATCTACTTCAATGATTTCTTCTGATAATACAATAGGACAGTCCAATCCAGCTGTTGTTTTCCGTAATTTTTTCACTCCTAGAAGGGAAATCTTTTCATGTTAAGTGATTTTCATTTCATGTTAAGAGAAAAAATGCATGAAAATACATAGTAATTTGTCGGAACCGATTATTTCATCTTAACCGTTTTCGAGTTAAACGTATTGCACTGTATAGCTATGTAGATTAATTGGTGTTTTACTGATCATATGTACATATGTAATTTATATTTATTTTGTAAGAAAAACATTTTTAAAAGGAACAGATTTTTCAATAGTATATATATAACGGTTTTTTATCATATTATTGTTCTTAAAATAGTTGTTAGTAATTTTTAACTGCTTTTAATATGCTTCGTGTAATCATTGCAATTTATTTTAACTTCACTTTTAAATTTTATTTTTACTATACCTTGTTTATTAAGACATTTCTTATTCATTTTCGTTATTAAATAGTACGTGATTAAAATGTAATATTAAATGTCTTATTTCGCATAGTAATTTGCTACCGATTGATTATATTTCAAAAGAATATTTTAAAACTGTATCATTACTTTGTCTGCTATCTGTGCTTTATTATAAATAATTTGGTCGACTTTCGTTGAAGCTTCAATGATTTATTCTGAAAATAAGACTAATGTAAAAATAAATCAAACATGTTTTACAATGATATTGTCAAACTTATCAAATTTTTTAATTGAAAATATTTGAGAAAAGTTTAACACATTTTATCAAAATTAAATTAGAGAACATTGATAAATATAAAAATTCACACAATTATACCAACTATTTTGAACTCTCAAATAGATTGTTAATTCCGAGAAATTCAATTTGGAACTCTCAAATCTATCCCAATTGTAAAATTTTGTTTATAATAAAACGTAAGAGAAAATTATACTTTAATAGGATTTTTCAAAGCATTTTTTAAATAATTTTAATCATTTCATTGTAAATTTTTGGATTTTAAAAAGAAGAATTAAAAACTTTTTAACTGTCAATAATAAAGCGTAAAGGATTTTTTTTTCACTTTTTTTCTAATGCGTTTCAAATAAATACAATGGCATATATTTTTTAAGTACGAATATGATCTTCAAAGGATCGCCACATCCCAAAGGATTATTTCAATTCGTGATGGGAGGTTCTCGAGGCTTTTCAATTTACTTTCATTATTATAGATTTCTATTTGCTTTATTATAAAAATATTAATTTCCTGCAAAAAATTTGCTTTCTCAATCGTTTAATTTTATTTTTTTTATGAAAACGCTGTTTTTTATTTAAAAAAAAAATATGGAAAATAATTTTAAGGAATTTTACAATCGAAACATCTTTTGTTATATTCTGAACAATACTGAGATGTTTCCCCCTTTAAAATCCGAACACTTCCGAAATTAACTGACTGCAGAAGAGATCTTTAAGGGAAATGCAGCCTATTTTTCCCTTTCAGCTGTCATTCTCTTTTCTTTTGTGATGTTCGGAGAAGATACAACTTCAGAGTCACGTGCTTATAACAAAGAATACACGTTATACCCCCCCCCTCCTCCCCAGCACCGATTATTGATTTTTTCCCTTCTCTTTTTGTCAAAAAAATAATACTTTGCATTTAAAGCACTTATTTTATCCTCAATGCAGCTTCTTTTATCCTGCAAAAATGTTGATGGGATTTGCAGATTCCTTTCAAATCCCATACCATTAGTTGATGCAGTTTTAACTTAATCCTATTGATTGAAGAAGCATTTTGTTAACTGAATTTTTTGCCGTATATTGTGATAATAAAAGAGAAACACTTTATATATATATATATATATATGTATATATAGTCGACTCTCGATAATTCAAACTTTCGATAATACGAACATCTCGATAATTCGAAGTATATGCTCAGTCCCTAGAAAAAATCTTGATATTTGCAACTAAAACAATGCGTTTTGGTACACTCAATAATTCGAAGTAAAATCTGTAGCTGGCCAGACTACAACACGCAATAATTCGAAGTTATTTTATAAAACTCTCGACATTTCGAACACTCACTAGCATGTGCAGTCCTGTAGCAAACAAGTTGGATCTTACAAGTTTTGTGTTGTATTGTCTCTGCGTGTCTCCCCTGTTACATTGCCCCTTTAAAGACCATCTGTCGGCTACCTCTTCTTAGTGTTTTCCGGTTCATCAGACGAAAACACACTTTTATTGCTTTCCTTCTTAAAGTGGACAATAGACCAACCGCACCTGTTGTCAGCAGTCCATATCTTTCGTTTAACACGTGGCCTTGCTACACATGTGTTCAGAAAGGATGGTCCACTATGGTGAAGAAGATGCGTTAGATTGTGTATGAATGTATTCTTTTAATACAGGATTTTTAACTTCTGTATAATATTTATATTGTATAATATGTGCTTTTTAAAAACTATTTTAAAATAATTTTATACATATGTACAACTGTTGTTTTATTACATAGTTTCAAATTTAAATGTGTTAGAAAAAAATTTTCTTCCAGTATCTTGGGAGTTTTTTTCTATCCTCTTGATAATTCGAACTCTTGATAATTCAAAGTTTTTCATTTGTCCCTTCAACTTCGAATTATCGAGAGTCGACTGTATATATATATTCTTTCATATTACCTGCTCAAGATTGCACAATATTTGGTTAAAGTAGTATAACTGTATTCTGATATAATGTTTAGGGTATCGCGAAAATGATTATGGTTTATTTATTTAGTCGCTTGTAAATATCATTAAGATAGATCTGTGCACTAAAGTATAATATTTCAACAGCAATTATTTTGCTGTACAGCAATGACTCTCAATCGCAAACTTTATCTTTTATTGTTCCATCAGTAAGAAACTCGTATAAATGCTTCAGCGGGCAATATCCTTTTCGTATTTTATTATTACAAAGTGGAAAAATAAAAGTTCATAATTCAGATATGAACTTTTTTTCTAGAGTTCTGTTAAAGAACGCAAGATTGAAGGAGGTGTGCTCTCTTTAAACTACTTTGAATCAGAACGGTTGAAGGATTTTAATGTTCCACATCGAATAAAAATAACCAGAAACTTTATATTTATTTGTACCGAACACTTTGATGTTGTTATTCTTTGGGATATTAAAAAATTTTGGCCTAGAAAAACAATGGATGAGTCATTTTATAAACATTTTTTTCATTTTTATAAAAAAGCAGAGTAAAAAAAAATATTCCCTTATTCTTAATTTGTTTTAAAAAAGTTATTTACCTTCAAGATTAGTTCTCTGTAGTTTGTAGGATTTGGAAATGTTTCATTAAATTAGGTTTATTTAGATCAAAATCTGTTCTCGTAGATCCATCTAATAATTTTTATCAAGCTAATGGCTATAATTCTAAGATTTGTTTGAAAATAATTAATTATATCTGAGATATAATTATCAGTTTTAAGCAATTCTAGTTAAATTTTATCTTAAATCATTACATTAAACATATATATTAGAATTATTTATGATTATTATTCCTATCAATTAAGGTCATTTTGGAAGAAAAATTCTCTGTTATATGAAATCATTTTTCTTAATGGAATGAGATATATATTGTATACATTACTTCGTACGATATTGTAAGAGGAAAGGATAAAACATTTACTCATACCTTTCGGTGAAATTAATTATTAAAAGTAATTTCAAATGAGAAAAAAAATTATTTCGGTTTTTAATGAATAGTTAACTAGCAACCCTAAGCAGAATTATTCATTTTGTCACAAAAGAAAAATTCGAAAATGTTTTATTTTTAATGGTCAAGGATGCGATGTTAAAATAACTCTCTCTTTCGGGAGAGGTGTTTCTTAATTAGGATATGTAAATTTTTGTAACTAGTAAGACATTTTTTTAATTAATTATGCTTCAGTTTCCAGATTTTTTTTAATGTTTTTTAAGCTGATGCACACGATGTGTGTGTGAGAATGCAATTTATACCAACATTTATCTGTACGGTTTGTATAGCACTTTAGACGAAATTATGTAAAAATTTAGTGTGGATTAATGCTTTTGATGTATAAATTTCGACCTTTAAATTTTTAACTGGCGAAAGTATGAGATCGATTGAAAGTTGATTAACTTCGCACTTTGAAGCAACACGAGAGCTATTGTCGAAATACCTTGTAATTTTTAACTTCCGTCAAGTTTTAATACCTGTCTGTTTCTGCTTGATTCTGAAACCCCTTGTCTACCTGTAAACCCGACTAGATGTGTGGGAGAAACTGAATGGTCCACAGACATGATTTCAATCAAATTATTTTATTGTTACCAAAATATCAATCAGACACAATAACAATCTAATTAAGATAGGCTATTTAATAGTAAAACACGGAGATGAGATTCTATAATACGGGGATTCTATATACTACGGACCCTCAACTGGACCTAAAACAGCTTAAAAACGCTCAGTATAAGCTACGTCGAACACTTATAAGCTAATTTCTAATTAAACACGCTCACGATACCTGTACTTTTTATGCAGCGGATCCTACGCTTGAATCTTGCAGGTGATCTTTATCGGGATTGATCAATGTCGTTGGATCTACTGGTGTAATGCGTTTTCCTGGACAACTCCAAGACCTCTTAATGATTCCACTGTCTCTTTAAATCTTCAACTAACAAACTAACTCGCAACTCATTGCTAACTCCTACTTGCCAACTCCCCAAACTCGCGAAAACAGAATTTATATAATATACTTCATTTACATAATCACGCTTTCTTTATCGGTGAAAGTTGGCTGAATTAAATTATTTTTCCCCAGAAGAGTCCCCAAGGTGTTAATATAGTCGCGGATAGATCCGTCACAAAGTGTCAAGGACGACAAATAAATTGGCACCCGATTCTCCTAATTTCCACACCACTCCTACGTATGAACTTTTATCTCGTTAGATACATGCGCCCATCTACATGGTGGATCTTTTGTGGCACTAAGGACTCGATCCTATGGCTGTACAGAATTCGCGGCTATGATCACTGGAAAACCCTGGCCACTAGAAAGTGTAAGAAGTAGTGCTTCATTTGAAGTATTCTTTTTCAGTATATTGCGTATGTCAGGATTTCAAAATTCAACTACAGTAAATCCCGACTCTGTAACATACCTTTTCTAGAGACAACACTTCAATATTCTACGTTTAGCAATTTTTTAAAAGCAGCAGCTTTGTTTGTTGTATCCATTCATTTCACTTTAACTATCAATTTTTTTAGAGGATTTTAAGATTGGAGAATCATTAAGAGAAAAATTATGGCCCAATACTTTTAAACCCTTCCATTCTCTTCTTAGTTTCTTGCCAAATGCAACACGCCTGTGTACGTCAGACTCCCTACTCTCCAGATATGGTGCCGTGGTATTTCTGGCTCTTTCTCTAATCGATCAGTGTCTTGGAAGAACCACATTTCAATCTATAGAGGAAAGCATGGAGAATGCGACTGCCAAATACACGCCATCTCAAAAGCTGCGTTCCACTGTTGCTTCTGACAGTGGATGAACCATTAGAATGCGTGAGGTTACTTTATGAGATTGTTATATCTGGTGCAATTTTAGTAGAGAAAATACAGTTCTTTCTCACCCGTTGTCAAAGATAAATGCCATGATAATGTAATAATAAAAGACTGCGTTGAAATTCGAGTATGACTACAAATTTCTGATATTTTTATTGATGAATCCAACTGTTCTTTACCGTGTAGCAAGAAAAGTCTTGAGAGAGATATTAGTGTAATTTTATGGTGTCAGAATTACGAGCTCATATGTGAATGCTTGCTTACTTGCTTGATAAAGGTTGGATATTTTTAAAGCAATTCGATATTTCAGCGAAATTATAGCTGACTGAATTTACACTTGAGTAATTTAAATTTAAGGGGACACAATACGATTCAATTGACAAAAATCGGTCAAAAAATCAAATTAATTTTTTTTTAGCTTAAATAATTCTTTATATACTTTTCTACAACCTGATAAAATTTGAAAGCTCTTAACTAAAAAAACACAGAATTATAATAGCTTTTGCGTTCGTTTTTATTCACATCCCTATGGCAAATCAAAACTTTAAACTTACTTATCTCGGAAAGATAAAATATTTAGTTTGACTTCATTTAAAATGCTAAGGCTTTTTTTCTATTGCTTTTAATTTTTTAACTTATTGCTAATAGTACATGTAAGAAAAGTTGGTATGCATTTTTAAATCAAAGCAATACTTATTTTTGTTTGTTGTTGTCGTGTATGACAAAGTGCAAAGGTGTATATAACAAATAAAGATATAGAAATGTGTCAAATATTGCCAAAGGCGTGAATCACTGCCGTGGCAACATCCATGGTACGATCCGAGTATAGGATGTCCATGCTGTAGTCATTGTCTATTTTAAAAAGGGCACCAACAATGGAAGGACAGTTAAAAAGATGTTTGGGATCCAGTTGCTTGCCTGGGCAGTGCCTGCATTCCACATATGATCTGGATCCATCAGGCAGAATCTTCATGCCCTTAAAATGTTTTGCCCTTAGTCTGGTTATTGTTGTTGTAATTTCTCGGATATAATTTAATTCTGGCAGCGAGAATTTTTTCCGTAGGTTTGAGCAGAGCTTTTGTTTTGCAACTGCGTTGGCATCAAAGACCGTAGTCGAAGAAGTTACGGGTTCAAGGGTTCTGGATTCATTGGCAAGGAAATCGGCCATCTTGTTCCCTTCGATGTCAACATGGGCCGGGATCCACTGGAGGGTGCATGATTTGCCCAATGCACCAATGGAAAGTAAAAGAGAATTGATTTCTTGGGTGAGTCCCATTTTTCCTTTCATGATGGCCTCAAGAGCAGATCTACAATCAGAGAGAACAATGATGCCGTCGGAATTAGTGATATCTGTCCATGTAAGGTAAATATCAGGGGCTGTCCTAATTGCTATGAGCTCACACGTGAAGTTGGAAGCAATTTGCCCTGCGAATACCTTGTGCTTTGAAGTTGTATTATCTGGGTATTTAAGAAAGACACCAGATCCACCCCTATTGCACTTTGAATCTGAAGAACCGTCAGTGTAAGCAATTACTAAACGAGGGCTCATAAGACTGATAATTGTGTCCATGCCTTTCCTTTTAATTGTGTCCTTAGATTCCTTTTTCGTGCAAGGCTCAAGAAGGTCTAAAATATTTTGGCAGAGGGAGGTATTTTTGTTTAAATAATTAAGCTTAGAATTTGCACATTTTTTAAGGAATTTTCAATACGCATTCATAAAAAGATCTATAGTACGAATATCAATCATATTATCGCAAAACTCATACCAACTTTTGCTATGCATAGTTTGAGGTACTTGTTAATCAAATTTCATGCGTGTACGTAAATTTTTGTAGGAGGAGTAGAATTTTAAAATTATAAATTTGAAGTTTTTTCTTTAAAAAATTAAATGCCCAGCTTTTTATGAAATTTTGAGCACAAAATCTGTTTTACATAGTATGCACACATAGGAGAAAATCAAAAAAAATTTGAAAATTCTTAAATTAAAAATTTTTGCTTAAATCGTACCATAACTGGACAAAAAATAAAGCTTCCAAAATATTTAAATAAAAAAATTTTCGAAAGTAAATGTTTTAAGTTAGATTGCTCGATAAATGTACATAAAACGGGTTCTTAATTTTATGCAATGTTTATAGTTTTACTTTTACCAGAAAGTATCTTCTTAAACTTTTTTCCCCCAACTTAAAATTATGACCCATTAGATTCCATTTAAAAGATAGTCACACTTTAAAAATAAAATAGTTCGAATTACATTTAAAAAGCAGATACCCTTCAGCATATTACTGTCAGGCATCTAAAAAACAAGTAGAATTTCGAATTATTCCCGTATTTTAATAAGTAATTTCCTTTTTTTTCCCCTTTTTTTTAAGTTCATAACACGATTTCGCCATTTCTAATTCTCCCGCAGTGTGCTAAGTGTGTTAGTTCGGTCTTTTTTAAGCACTACCAGAGTACTTCTTCCTGGGTTACATTTTGGGATAATGGAAAAAATCGAGGTTTTCGAAAGAGGGGGGGGGATAAGAGGGAGAATGGTGTGAAACCACATTTTCCATCGTGTAAACAGATGAAAGCTTTTTTGTGTTTACCCTTTAGCGCCTTCCGGATAAAAGGCGGGAAAAGAGTTTTCAGCGGAAGTATAAGGTTTATTCTATTTCTCTCGTACTCTATCTGCACTTTTATTTTTTCGGGGTTTCTTCTCCCTTCTCTGTATTTCTCTCCTATTTCCTTGAAATCTTTTTCTTCGACTAACCGGTATTGTAAAAAGAATGATAAAGAAAAAACTTTGGGTTTTTTTTCTGTTTTTATTTTTTCACTTATTCCTTGCTGTGTTTATTTTTTTAAGGAAACTGTGTAGTCAGTTTCCAAAAGTGTGGAATCTCGGAAAATCTGGCGGTGGGATGTGTGTATCAGTTCGGCTATTGCCAGAGTGATAAAGTGTTTTTAAAACGACAAACCGTGGGTGAAAATTTAATTTTAGGAGTAGAGTTTCTTTTAAATTGCTTTAATTGATTCTATTTTATGTAAAAACTCTGATAGAAAAGCACTGAGAGTACAAAGCTAATTGTAAGGATTTCTTAGATTTTAATAGCTTTTAAAATTCTTTTTGAACACTTATTAAAAGCGTAAAAACTTTACTTCATTGTATTCGGACAATTTTTATCTTTTATGAAAAAGTTTATCGTAAGCGGAATGCACGTTCTTTCCAATTTAAATATCTCGCATGGGAAAAAATACAAGATTCCCATAAATGATAAATAATAAAGTTCGCTTGGTGTGCTTAATAAGAATTTAAAATTTTTTTGATTAAAATACCTTTCTAGCATGAAGATTTATTCGATTTATTTTTCAGATGTAAAAAGCCACGAGTATTTAAATCTCAATCAAAGTGGTTTTGTTCAAATTTTTTGGAGTGACTATCAAAATGTATATTCGATTAACTGTCTCATATTTCAGAAATTGAACTGAAATTGGCAGTTTTCTTCTATAGTATTTCAGCGTAGTTTAGTTTTTAGTTTCCGTTCATTATAACAATCTAAACATGTGTAAGCCAATTCAAACAAAATATTCATATATACGTACTTATATTGAAACATTATGTGCTACTTTCCCTGCAGCGTTGCTCTTCTTGTGGTGTTTTGCAGGGATAGTGTGCTTCCCTGTAAACTTGAAAAATAAGTATTAACTTGAAAAATAAGATTATGGCAACCCAAGAAGATGTGGACAGATTTACCATTTTTGCGACTTTATCATCCTTGATGACAAATTAGGCAAAAAGGTTATATCGTTCTGGAACCATCGAGAAGTCTCTGGAATCAACCCTTTTGGAAATTTCCATGAGGCTAGGTAAAGGGCTTTTAAGAAAACAATCGAGTCAAGATATTAGAATTTGCTTGTGCGTTGTCTACATTAAGACAGATATTTGATTCATCAGAGTTCCTGCAAGTGAAACTATTCTAAATAGCCGTTTCCACTTCTGTAAATAATCTGTTATAATATTTCTTTGTGCATGTACGTTGATTTTTCGTCGTGCAGTCGTTTTATAGCTATATTTTTTATTTTTTTTTTTTTTTTTTTTTATAAATAAAGTATAAATAAAAAAAAAAAAAATTAAAAAAATATTTCGATTCGACAGTCTGCACGATAGCTTACTATATACCATTAGTAAAAGAGTTTGAAAGGTATATTACTTCATCATTCGACTTCCAAGGTGTTTCCAAACATTTTCTTCTATTTAATTTCACGTCCTTTTCAACAAAATAATTTTCAAGCATCCTCTTACCCAACTCACGAAATCAATAAATATGACTAAATATTCCTCATAGAATATTTTATGAACCCTCTCGCACGGAAACGAATATTACGAATATGAAAGATGTGATCCCCTTCGCTTTCAGAAGTCAGTGGTATTTATTCCAATCAACAACGCTCTCTGACAGAAATATTTTCCTCCTCGGCTTTTAAAACACTCACTGCTGATGCTTCCCGCTACATCTGTACAATCTGTTTCAGATTAAAATGGGGGGACTCAGCACTTTATGGGAGATATGTGTTCATCAAAGACCTTTTCTGATCCCTTGGAAATTGCTTCGGGATTAAAAGCAGCAGAGATTTCATGTCGTATAATGCGAGAAAGGATTTCCTCCAGCCTTTAGTGTGCACTAACAGCTTATGTATTAGCACAGAGCTCCTGAATTCTTGATTATGGATGTAGAAATGCTTTTATGGAGGCCTTGTTTATCTTTCACAGTTTTAGCTTATGAATATTTTTGTCAACGTGTGTACTGCATTTATATTTGTTGAGTGAAACACACACAGAATGATACGTTTTATAATAACAAAACAAAACAATGTCGATATGGAATGGAAATATTTGTAGTATTTTCAGTATCATTCGAAATAAAAGAAAAGAATTTGATTGTTCTAAAACCCCGGCACAATAATGTAGTATTTTAAAAAGTAAAAAAATATTTTCGATTAACTTAAAAATGAAATACATTTTCACTCTTAAAATTTAAGTGCAACTGCAAAGTAGTGCAAGTGCACAAGAAAATAGAGAAATAGAGAGGAATGTGAAAACCAGAACACACTATATATATATATTTGAATAATCTTTTGTGACTCTCTCTCTTATGCAGATTTGTCAATTATTAACACAAGTTAGCTTCATCCACGAAAAGCATAACATTATTATCCTGCCCTAAGGAATTCTACAATGTGTACTTTTAATTAATATATCTGATAAAGCAATCATATGTGTGATGTCTTCTGTTTCTATCTCTAATTTTCACACTCTCATTTCCATGTAAGCTTTTATTTATTAAGCATGAAAGATAAGCATTTCTGTTGAATCACGGTTTATTTTATTTACAAAAAACGCAGCCTTTGATAAATTTCACGTGCATAATTTATTAAATTAATCCATTCCATTTTATCATAAGTAATATACATAAAAACAATTAATTATATTTTGTCCTTTATTGCACTGTATTACATTAAATAATTCCACAACTTTGAATCATATCTAACTTTTTCTGAATATATTAGAATATACTACGCATATATAAATATTAATGTTGATAATATATAATTAACCGCTATTGTTTCGTTTCTAAATACTCTTAACAGACACATTCATATTAAAATTTTATCATTTCTGCATTTCATAAAAGGCTAACATATCATGATTAAAAAAATATGCATCTAATTGAGCCAAAAACATAGCATTTGCACAATCATAAAATCTTGTATTATAATGCGTAAACAGTAGAAGTGTCTTTTTAAAAATTCATATCCTTAGATTTCTTTTTCGCATAGTTTGCTTTACTTTGTGTTTTTTGCTGGTATTTCATGTTAGGATTTTTTCAGTCCATCATTAAATCTTCTAGTATTCAGCATCTGAAAGTGCGAAATAATTTATTTTTGTGATTTAATTAATGTGATATCAAGGAATAAACAACTCAACTCTTGCAACAACAAAATGCTCGGGAAATTGTTTTATAAAAATCGAGTGCGTGGGTCATTGTACATTGTTAGAAAGACATCAGTTTCTACTAAATTAAAGTGATTACTTATACAGTAGTTTTTTAATATTCAAGTGTGAATATTAAGAGACAACAAAGACGCTCATAAATTTCAGAAACGAGCTACATATCCTGTTGGTCATGAATTAGAATCTCGGTTCAATTGAAGACCATTTTATTCATTTTTATTATGAATTCAAAAAGACTTTAAGCTCCACATGCGAAGTGATAAAAAAAATAATCAGAAGAAATAATATTCAAATATATATTATTCTAGCGTATTAAAAGTACCTAAAACATTATCTGTTTTAAAAAATGCATAGTTCTATATGTCGACTTTAAATCGAACAAACTGTTATGAACTTTACTACTCTCTCTGCTAGTGCTTTCAAAATTAAAAGGCTCTTCTATCTTATGTGTGTATATTTAAGAAAGTTAGTTAGAAAAAAACTAGAAAATAAAGTATTTTATATATTACTGTAATAAAAAAATTTTATAACAAAACCACTATGAAACTGAAGGTAAAGAAGCTTAAATTATGTACCAACAATATCATTTCGCATTTAAACTTACCAAAATCAGACAATTCAGTTCATAAATCATTGGATGATACATTATTTAACCGGATAAATTTCAGTTCCCAAATCAATATTCTTCTTAAGGAAAAGGACTTTTTAATCTTTGAAAGGAAAACTTTTAAATATCTTTTATTTAATATTATTTTAAGTAACATTTATAGAATGTATTTAAAAAAATAATATTAAGCCTTCAATAAGAAAGAAAAGCATTATTTCTACTACAATACAACCTTAAAAAAATGAAACAATGTTTTTTAATTTGAGTTTTCCAGTCTTACCTATAATTGATTCATTACTTTTATTTCAGAGAACAGGGTAGCCTATATAAAATTAAAATCCAAAAGTAATAAAAACTATGTTCCTTGTAAGATATTTATCATCATTAATATTGTTAACGAAAAATATTTAAATTGCTAAACATATGTTACACAGATCAGTTTTGCCCTCACAAAAAAACTTATCAAGAGATTTTAAAATTCTTATTCATCATTTCTTTTAAAAAAGGAAAATCTCATTTCTTTAGAATTAATCATCTTGTAGTTTAATGGCACTGCTCTGAATTATCATCAAAGTTATTAAACTCCCGCTTCGTGCTATTAAAGACATAAAAGAACTTAATTAATTTATTTCTTAAATTCTTAAAACAGAGAAAATTGAAACGGATTTCTAATTTCGCATTTACTTTATTCTTAAAATATTTAAACAAATAAATTGCTGCTATCTTTTCTTTTAAATCGAGCGTTATGAAATCGTCTGCAATAATTAATCGCTGAAAATAAAATATATCTTCCACCGCCATCTTTCTTAATTAAAGCTTTTAATTAAAATCTCTTCGTTTCGGAATTGTATTGGAAATCCTCCTTGGTCTAACAACCTGCAGGTAGAGATAATTAATTCGCTGGAATTTAACAATCAATGTTTCTTATTTACGTGCGGTTGTAGTGGCAATCTTTCCGAAGAATGATTTTACGAACACGGGCCCTAGCCGAACAAGGACAAAATCAATATTTGGTATGAGATAGGAATATTATATTATCTTGCCCTTTGGGCAAGTCTATATTAACCTGGGACGGGGAAGGTGGGGTTCCAATTATTGTGTAACGAACCGGGAACATTTTTATTCCGTTCCAGTTTTCGAAAAATAATGTTCTTAACGAATCGAACAAAAGACCAAACGACTGCTAAAGATATGCAGGTGGGAAATGCGATATTTTCCCCGCTTTTCTGAAAGGGATATTTTTCTCTCTTTCTTTTTTCAATCATTTTGTTTGGACGACTTTTATTTTATTTTATATATTTTTTTTCAGTTGGCTTTCAGTCAACAAACATCTCATTATATTCTAAGAATTTTCCTTCAAGAAAGGAAATTTAAATTTCTATGAGTTAGTTTTTAATTAAATTAGAATAATATTCCACTACATATTTCAGCTTTCAAAGATTTTTATTTCATTTTTTCCTCGAATATTCTTATATACCTTTCTTGGATTAGCTTTTTTTTTAAAAAAAAATAATGATTTTTTTGTTAGTCTTGGCAATGGAAGTAAAATCTTTTTGTAGATTTTTCATCAGCTGCATTTTAATGCTTTAGTTAATGAGTGTTTTTTAGAATGTGTTGGATAGTTTTATTTATGGCAGATGCAAATATCTTTTAAACTGTTTTTATTGCTTTTAATTTCTGAAACTTTTCTCGTGAAACGTCCGAAAGAAATAAAATTCCTT
Source organism: Trichonephila clavata (assembly GCA_019973975.1). Taxonomy (NCBI): domain Eukaryota; kingdom Metazoa; phylum Arthropoda; class Arachnida; order Araneae; family Nephilidae; genus Trichonephila; species Trichonephila clavata. Next base: position 104,267 of record BMAO01016524.1, read on the forward strand.
TTCTCTTTCAAATGGGGCTCTTTGCTTTTGATTATATTTCTTTATTTTTTTTTCTTCCTCAAAAAGTAATTTCGAATGTTTTTCGCCTGAAGAATTTTTATCAATGTTAAGACTAATAATTCTAAATTTTGGCTAGGTTCCTGGTCTGAGAAAAATGAATTATCAGTTTTTCTTATGTTTATGACCTTTTTTTTAAAAAAAAAAAAAGAGGCAATAAAAATAAGTTTAGACTGAAGTATTTTCTTAAACATTTTTTTTAGTTTTTTCCACCCTTTGGCGCGAATGATAAAAAAAAACCTAATTATACTTTAAAATAGGGAAAAGATTAGAGTACTTAATATAATCCCAGCAAAATTAAATGTCTCGAAATTCCTCTTTTGATGTTTCATTCTTTTTCATTACTACAGTTCCTCCAAAATCTTTTTCAGTTTGAAGATTTCAGAACTTTCCTACAAAAATAAATATCCTTTTTAGATTGCATTCTTTAATTCTCTCTGTCTCTTGGGAATGAAAATTTCATGCAGTTCATTGTTATTGCTGCAGTATTATGTTTTGATTGAATAGTTAGTATAATTCTTTTGGGTTTTTTTTATTTCAAATTAAGTTTTTCGTTATAAAGTGAAGTGTTTTTATGCTATTCAAATTCATAGCATTTTAAACAATAGCGATGTTTTATCTTCACAATACAAAACAACTGAAAATTTTGGTTAAATAAAAATATTAGGTGTCATTAAATCTTTTTAGAAAATATTTCTATTAGAATGACAGAGAAATAAAAACTAATTGGAAAATTTCGTGTTTTCGTCTAGTTGATTTTTTTTTTTTGAAACATATTGAACTGTAGTTAAAATCTTTTCTAAAATTTTTAATTTCTGTATGCAAATTACTTTTAATGCCTAAAAAGCAAAAAATAACGTCATCAAAAATAGTTACTTTTGGGAATTCGACTCGGTCTTTTTCAAAATAGAACACATATTTAAGCAATTACTAGGCGTGTTCAAATTGAAGTGTTTTCATGAAACAAACGCGATAGTAAAGGTGTATGTACTACGCACACGCGTGCGCAAACAGATTTGTGATAACTGCATTCGTAAGGACATGGCATTCATTTAATAATGGCTGATGTGGATGCAACTGCGTTCAAAACGAATCAGCAAGCTGTACTAAAGCTTTTAACTCTGGAAATGTGTAAGCCGGAATGGACCTGAGTTTACTACATTTGTTGCCCTACAGGGATGACGGTGACGACTTTGTGCAGCACATAGTGGCAGAGGATAAAACCCTGGGGTCACTACTTCCGGCCATCAGCATGCAATGGAAACATCCCGACTCACATAGACCTTAACCCCGCACTTCTCGCACAGGGTGTATCATACCCACCATCTAACTTTTTTCAACGCTTCTTCTAAACCTTTTTTGGAAAATGGATAGTTTCTCGTGTAGCTGACTTTAAGGTCATATCCTTTGATGGGTCTTTGCTTGTAGGCGAATTCTAAATGTATATTTTTGGATATCGCCTCTTCGGGTATGTCATACCCTGCGCGTGAATCACCGTTACAGCTCTGAATGCATGAGCACGTTTTAAATCTTCCTTATTCTATGGTGTATTATTGTAGTTATGATGAAGAAATGTGATATTTAAGTAATTTAATTGATACAGCATTAAAAAGATATAGTACAACAGTATTTTTGGATGAAGAAATTCTCTTCGCGGTTATGATGAGGAAAAATCAAATGATGAAGAGTATGATTCCTCCACTGAAATCGATCTAGATTTAGAAAAGGGAGACACTGTTAAAAACAAATGTTTTATATATAGAGACACAAAAATATTTGAGAAGAACGTAATTTAAGAGGAGATAACTGGTACACATCTTATCCATTTTCAGATGAACTTTTGGAAAAAAAAACTATTGTTGGAACAAAATAAGAGAAAATAAAAAAGAAATTCCAAAATTTTTAAATTTAAAGAATAGAGAAGGTTATTCCTATATGTTTAGTTTGGAAAAGATACAAATTTTTAAAAAAATTAAGATCCAGTGAAAACATTGCACTCACTCACGACGAGATTAAAGGAATGTATAAACAATGCCCTAAATGCCCTTCTAAAAAGAATAGAAAAACTAAATTTACGTGTGAGAAATGTAAAAACATGTTGTATTCCCTACTTTTCTTCCTCTTTAACCTTTGTATACAAATTTTGCGGTAAAAACACAATGTAAACACTTTTGGGTATGACACACCCTGTGCGAGAACATTAGGTCGTTTTTTTTTCACGCGAGTGATGCCGGGCTAAAAATTCAAGCTCAGCAGTCAGTCGGAAAGGTGATGTTGTTGCTAATGGATCAACGATTTCTCTCCGACGATGGCGTAAAGGCTGCAGTTCTGAACTGGTTCCATGATCAACCGGTATCGTTCTTCGCGGACTGAATGAGGCAACGGGGCGCCTGCTTGAACGCTATGGGTGATTTCTTTTAACAAACTTCGTATGCATTTCACTCATTAAATATTCTTGTTTCTATCTCTGCATCTGTCTCATTTCTGACCCCACGCATCTCATGGATTCCCACCTCGAATCACTTTCATTTGAAAATCACTTATATAAACCCTCTTTTGAATTAAAATTCGTTTATCTTTTATCTGGAATCATGTATAATGGTTAAACATTCTATGGAATTCAGTTCCTTATGTACTGAAGAAATGCTTATATACCTGCTCATGATCTCACAAAGGTTGATAAACAGACATAGATAAGTTCTGTTCGTGAAGACACGTAATGAAATAACGTGTAACAAGAAATGATTTCACTATTCTGCATAAAAATTGGCCTCAACACCATTCTTGCTAATTCTAATGTAAAAGGACCTCCTAAATCCGAATATGACCCCCATATTATCCTCTTACTTGCCGTTTTTCTCGAGACTTCTCATCTTCTACTTTTCTTTGCCTCTGTTTGGTCATTTTTTTGGCTGTGAATTATATTTGTTAGGGAGATTATATTTGTTATTTTATCCTTTAAATGTCTTCTGGGGGCTACAGAGTTGAAAAGTTTTAAGCCATGAACATTTATTCGATAGGGGGAGGGGGCTTTTAAGTACAAAAACAAATCAATAACAATGATCGGTTTCCTGCTTTTTCCTAACATTTTCTCTATTTATTTCCGTCTCCCCCCCCCCTTCTTGACCTTTTATTTCGTAAAATTGCTTAGTATATCAATGCTAACTAAATTTTCGTTATTTAGTTCGGTTATTCTACATTAAAATTATAGATATCGTGTTATTTGCATTTTTAATCTTTTATTTTATTTTTTACCAGTAAGTGATATAAAAAAATAGTTTTAAAACTTTTTTTGTATCTGACCTCCGTAATTGCGCCGAGTTCTAGTGCCACTAAATATCCATCTTGTAGAAGATGCACATTAACTCTATCATCACAATGGCATGGTGTCGAAGTTAGGAGCATGGAGTGCAAGCTCAGATGCCATCTTCATCCTTTGACCTTCGTTCAGAATTGCAAAACCCATCGCCAGTAGTCCTCTTGTTGTTTTTAAGTGGAACAAAGCAATCTAAGCAATCCATTTCTTTGTATTTGTGAGTATACTTATCTATTGAGTGAGTGTTTATTTGCATCGCTCTATAAAGCAAACCGTTGGCTATTGGGGATGGACCTCATAATTTTGAACCATAGTTAAGTGACGAGGACGACACCTTAGCTCCACCCCACCCATCCAAACTACCACACCACGGAAATGGGAGGACATTTGAACCTCGGCAAATTTGTGCATCAGTACCTCTACACAGCAAGTCTTTAGTGGCACTAGGTCTCGAACTCATAACACGCTGGCCATAAATACGTGAAGTTACCGCGGCCATGCTCGTTTATTGAGAATATTTTTTAATGTTTAAAATAATGTATGCATATGGTATACACTTTCATTCGCTTTGGTTCCAAGACCACTCTTTGGATCTTAACTACTGTTACATAATATCGTCAGTTGATTGTTCTCCGTAGCTAAATGGCTTCATTTCGATTCTCTAAAATGTGTGAAATACCTTGAAAACGCCTGCCAATGGCGAACTTTTCGAGAAAGGGGGATTTATTGCTTTTATCGGATCCTATTCGTCCGGTCCACCGGGCTTTTAAGTTGACATCAGAACGACGTTTTTTGTTTTCTCTTCCTTCGCCAATGATCGATTTCGGATGCATTAATTCCACTTCGAGTTTCATTGGCTGTGTTTCCCATCGACAGAAGTGTCACCCGAGCGTCTCTCGGCGAAGGCTTCAAGAAATAAATGACCGCCCAAACGAGTTCGTGACAACTTGTTTTGATTTATGAGTCGAAATCCGGAATTTTAAAATTCGGACAAAGGGACAAAGGTATAGTGGACAAAAGGATTGTGACGTATCCAAGGGGAAAAGCGGGAAAAGGTGTTATTTATATCTCCAACGGGCATTATAGTATATCCTCTGTCCCCGGAAAGCCAATAATACTTTCATATGATGTGTCTGCTTAAGGTAGCCATATATCTTTATATACTCTGTTCAATTATTTATCTTGTGTTTCTTGTATTGATTATATCAGGATCATTATCATGGCTATCATGGCAGCTTTGAGAGAACTATAGTTTTTTCCTTGACCTTTCCGTCTTTCGTCTTTTTTAAAAGTATTTTCTACTTAGTATCCTTGACAACTGAGATATTTCTTTTATTCCTGTAAATCTGTTTCTTACTTCTTAGTTAAATTTCCATTGAGAAATTTTAGAGACAGAGAAAGGAACGCGTAGTATTCAGCAACAGAAATTTATGTTAATGAATATCTAGAATATAAATAATATGCTTAGGAATGCAGTTCACACTTTTTAAATAGAAATGGGTCTGTAATTAAGATCATTTTCTAAATTCAGTAATGTGCAAAGATTTGGAATATGTTAATATATTATACATTTTTGTTCCATATATTATCCATATGTCTCATTTTTCATCTTCTGTATTATGGAAATATTTTTTAATTTTATGTTTAAAGACGGGGAAAATATTCCTTATCTGTATTGCATATTTTAAAAGACGCCTTAATTATTAAAAACACACATCTTATATATATATATATATACACTATACCAACTCTTTTAAATTTGAATAATACTTTTTTATTTAACTCTTGTTAATTCTCCTTCTCCAACCTTTCCTATATTTGCCAATGTTACTGAGCTGCAAGAAAGAGAAAATAGATTAGATTCTATAACTATTAAAGATAATAAATAAAATACCAGAAGAATAACTCTAAAAATACTAAATAGTTTCCAAAAATAAGTAAAAATTTTATTTTATAAAATGAGTATGTATATATTCACTTTAATATTTTAACAAATACGTTTCTCTGGTGTTTTTCTCCCGAATTGAGCATTATGAAATCGCAATTTCTGAAAATAAATCTTCCAACGTTATATTTCTTAATTAAAGCTTTCAATTAAAATCTTTTTATTTTTGAAATACTTATTTGTTTTTTAAAAGTTGAACTATCATGTGTAATTTTTTTCTAAAACATAATTAAAATAAAACAGTTGATTTTTCCAGTTTCAGAGATTTTTTTTATTGTCTGGTGTAACCATGCTAAGTAAATTCCGACAAGAAAGTAGTGAATGGTTGATGTTTCGTTCTAAAATGGGAAATTTATTAATTTCTTTCAGCTGTAATAAAAATTTCTAAATGAAGTTGTTTCATCGAAATGATTTAAAAGTCTTGATATATATGTTTTTTTTTATTATCAGAATTCAGAGGCGGAGATAAAATTTCAAATTTATGAAATTCTTGTTATTTCATTAAAAGTAACCGTTATCGTTATGCTTTTTAAATAATTATTGTTGATGAATTCAAAACAAATGTACTAATATTAATGGGTTTTATCTGAAAAAAAGTCTTAACACAATGCAGTGTCCTAAATTGTCATTATTAATAATAAGAACGATAATTGCATTTTTGGGGCACATCCAGTTAGAAAGCTTTGACTCTTAATTCTAGACCTGATATTGCGTCAGAGAATTTCTTTAAAAACAAATGTATGCCAAAATTATTATATATTGAAAAAAAAAATTTTTACTGATGTAACTCTAAAAATGCTTGTTAACATTCACCAAAGAATTATATTTTAAATCGCATAATAAATATTGTTTCCAATAATTTAAGAAATACAAATCACTTAAAATAATTAAAATTTAAATTAACTATTTTATAAGTTTAAAAATTTCAAAACTGTCAGTTTCTTAATTTTAAAACAATGTCTTGCCAGACTGATTTTCCAGAATCAGAAATGAATGTAAAAGATTTTATTATTTTCTCCAAAAAAAACGTTTTTTGATAAAAGGTTACAATGCAACCTTAGCTAGATAGAATCAAATCCCATTCTTAAAATACATGTGGATCGAATCATCACTTAAATAGAGACCTTTCATTGTCTTGTACTTTTATATATTCTTTTTTCCCCACCATTTCTGCTTCTGTTCAAACACCCGTTGGCTCCTTGCCCTATTATGTCAAGACCTCATTTCCCCCAAACCTTTTGTTTCACTTAATGTACCATTTGTCCTGAAAAAAATATCCCTTTCCGTTCCTTTCTATCCTGTAATAATAGCAACTTACAGAAAATGTCTTTCACCCATCGAAGGCACCTAGAATTAATGTGGCACTGGACACTGTCCAGGCCAACTTAATCAAGGGAGAGAGAGCCACCGCGTTCTATTTTCGGCCGCACACAGTACGAGGTACACAAAAGGCTTCAGCCCATATCACTCGCCCATTAAGGACAAGTGATAGAAAAGAGATCGAAAGTCGGGGGCTGACCTGCACAGCTGGGGCTCACAACCGTTGTCATGGGAACAGATATCACATAATGAAGCAGACACTTCAGGGATAGACCCTTCTGGCAGACAGGTGGACGCCAAACACCCTTTTTGTGTAATCACGTGACGTCCCTTTCCCCCTCCCCTTTTTCTGTAATGTGTTTGCACACACACAAATCCTTATGATTCTCCTATGTGTAAAAAAGATCTGTCCTAGTACAAAATAAAAAAGAATTCCAAGGCAGTTCACGGAAGGTTCCGATTATAGTTAGGCAACATTTTGCGAAAAATAAAAATAAATTGGGCTAAATACATGAGGGATCGTCTGAAATCTATCATAGATTTCAAAATTATAGATTCTATTCATTCCGCCACCCATCCCTCTTCTTTTTTATTTACCTCACTTTATAAAAAAGAAAGTATAAAAACCTTCAAAATTAGAATGATTTCATTACATATTTGTAATAGACTCATCTCCCTCCCTTTTAAGTTTAAAATCTGATAATAATCGTTCAACTCTATACTAAAACGTCGCTTTCTTAGAAATAAAAATCTATTGTAGCGATCATTAGATGCTGCGGCATTTATGTAGCCACTCTTTATTTCGCTTTTGTTGTCTTTGTATAAAACAAGCAAATGAATACAAAAGCTTTTTTTTTATGTAATTTCCTCTTATTACTTATTTAAATAAAATAATTTCTCGCATAGAGAGAAAGTTTAAAAGTATCAATTGCGTAACATGTGAATGACTCGTCTCTTTAATTTCTTATTAAATACATAATATTAAAAGCAAACGAATAATTTTGATTACATTAACGACCAAACTAATATTCTATTGCTGAGTATTGGCAATGGTCAAGTATCAATTCCCAAAGAGTTATTTTCTAAAAAATATTAATCACTTTTTAAATTCATGCACAGCAGAAATATATATATTGATATAGTCACCACTCATATTCATTTAAACGAAAAAGTTATTGATTGTGATCGGTTAGAACACCTCGATTGATTGATTGTTTATTTACTTCACATTTCTAAACTAAATGAGAGCTATTGGCTACGGACCATGTAATTCTAAACCACGGTCAAGTGCCGAAGACAACACCCCTGAGATCGCATCCCCCATCTAAACTTCCAAACCACACCAACGTGAAGGCTTTAAATCTCAACAGATTTAATGTTCATCAGCCCCTCTACATGCAGGGTCTTCTATGACATCAGGAATCGAACCATTGACTCCACAGAAACAACGCTGACCACGAGTTTGAGACTATGACTACTGAGCTACTGTAGCTCCTTAAACACTTAAGAATAAAATCTTTTAAAAAATTTTAACACCATTTTAAATAGTTCCTTAAGTTCGATTGTTAAGCATCTTTGAAGTCTAAGAGCGATTAAAAATAAACCATTTAAATTCCATTAAAGAATCATTGACAAAAAAAATTTTTTGAATAAAATAGGTTTTTAAAATTTTATTTCAAAAGAAGCGTTTGATATTTTTTGTGTGTAATTAAATCTGAATCACGTAATAAACAGTTCTTTTAAATAATATACATTTTTTAATGTATGGAAAACGCTGTTAATGTAAACATTTCCAATTCCAAGCTGCTCTTCACACTCGCAACTTTTCATTATCTTTAAATAAGGATCAGTAAAACTGAACTAGACTATAATTAATGTATGTTGCTTCAAAATAGAAGATCCGTGTAAACATCATTTTATTTTACTGCTGTATCTATCTTGACTGAGATCCATACTCATTCGTTTTAACGTTTGCAGAGTAATCAAACAGTAGTTTTCATTATAATCTCAATGTAAATTCAACTTAACTCCGCTAAAAAGGAAGTCCTTTGAATGGTTTGAATGTTTACTCTGAGCTGCAGTGTGAACTAGACTTCAGCATAATGAACAGAAAATAATTTTCTGTTCGAAGTTTAATAAGCTCTCTTTGGCTCCATTATTTTCATACGGCATTTCGTTTTTGACTTCACGAAGGATATTTTACTGAGGCTCAAAATAAATTATGTAAATGGGATTTACAAGTAAAAGAAATTATACAACCTTTAATGTAAGATACAGAATTTGTGTATTAAAAAGCGATTGAAAAACAAATACGGTTTAAGTGTTACAGTAATCAATGTTTAATAATAATTTATTATTTATGGTTTGAATAATCTTATTCAATTCCTATTATTAGTTGTAGATTGCTACTTGTAGCGGATGACACTTGATGTTTATATACAGTTTTTTCAAATATTAATCCACAAAAAAAAATTTTAATTTAAAATTTTTGATGTTGTTTCTGACGAAGTTAGAACTAGCTGCAACAGATGGTGCTAGTAAGTTTTTCTAACAAATTTTTTCTTGGCTTCAAATACTTTTTTTTAATTCATCCGCTCAATTTCAAGTACAGTTTTTAAACTTGTACTGGATGACACTTGATGTAAAAACAGTTTTTTTATAAATATGAATTCATTAATTAAATTAAATTAACTAAAATAAAAACAAATTTCTTTGTTGACCTAAGTAGGAATTGACTTGAAAAAAACTTTTTATTTTACTTGTTTTTAGAATAAACATGTCAAATTCGTGATTCAAAATGCATCCTTTTTTCTGTTCGTTATAAAAGGCAGTGGTCTTCAAACTTTTTCAACTAAGGGAACCCCTAGAACTAGAAAGTGGAACCTCTAGAACTAGAAAGTGTTTTTGTGGTACCCCATTCTATACACATACTTCGAAGAATATATCTCTAAATAGTATTCAAAGTAGATCAACATGTTATAGCGCTTTATGTTAAGGCAATTAAAAAAAAGTATCGCATTTAATATTAAAAAGTCTTAATCTAATTTTTTAATATAATTTACTCATTAATAATATTAATTTGTGATCCAAGTATCCCATATCCATGCACTCTATTTAGTAACCGGGATATGTGCTTGCTTTTTTTCACATTGTGTCGAAGTTTGGGTCAATTGAGATTAAATGCAATCGTATTACATATATATTCTGAGTTTAATTTGTTTTTATACTTTGTTTCTCTGTAACTCTACTTACATTGAGATATATATATCACTTAAACACAATGTTCTGAATAGCGTTACAATATTTTTAGCTGCGTGAGAAATCCCGTGCATTTTGCATGAATTTGCAATCTAAAATTTAGATTTTAACATCGAATCTGTCGATACATTGATAAGTTGTTTCCTCTCCTTCGTAATAGGTGTCTTTTCTACAAATGCAAAAAGTTGCATTTTCCATTTGATAACTATTTAGTTTTGCAAGACATTTGGCTAACCAATGAGTATAAAAATATCTCGGGGAACCCGAGATAGTAAACAATAGAATATTCACAATCTAGTAGGAAGCATGTATATAAAGACAACATTTTTCAATATTCTTTATTATATTGTAATAAAAGTTTGAAAAGTGTTGCAAAATTAAGTTATTATATATAAATAAAATTTCCAGTTTTAATTAATAGCGGGTGGGGGATGAGCTTAAGATACTTGTAACTATATAAACTTCATAGAGAATGTGAATCCATTTTGAATGCATATTTATTTCTTCTCAATTTTTAATGGGACTTGTGGAACCCTTGGGTATGCCTTGAAGAGCCTTAGGGTTCCATGGAACACAGTTTGAAGACCACTGATATAAGGTATCCGAAAAGTGTGACTACACTTTCAAAAATGAATTAAAAATAGACAGACAAAGATTTTCACTTACGGTTTCTTGTTCCATAAAAAAAGATGAAAGTTTCTGTTTAGTGAAGTGTGAACTAGATGACACAACGTCTACATTTTTCAACAATCTCGTTTCAAAATGGCTTCACGACAATGACAACCGCAAGTTGTTGAATGGTTTATCGAATTTAAATCTACAACTTATATATAACGTCAATGGGGCACCAACACATAGGAGACTGGAAGGGAGAAAAAGTTCCCCCGTCAATATGGATAGAAAGAGAAAGTCCAATAGCGTGGCCATCCAGATCTCTAGACATTATATCTTTGGACTCCTTCTTGTAGGGATACGTGAAAAACATTGCTTACCAATCTTCAATGAGTGGCCCTGGTGAAATGGAAAGTCAAATTACAGCGGTCATTCAGATTTTTAGTCTTGCAGTGCTTCATAGAAGGTGGCTTGAAATCTCGTATAGACTCGATGTATTCCGCGCAAATAATGGTGCGCACATTGAAATCATGCACTCGTTTATTACACATCTCATCATCTGTAAATGTGCTAAGTCTTAAAACAATTCGGAACCCAAGTGTCTTTCTTTAGAAGTTCTCGAAAATTATATATGTTCTATTTAATGTACACTTATAATTTACAATGAGTAACGCACGTTCAAAAGAATGATATTTTTAAGACGACATGGTACACAAAAAATCAACAAAATATCAATATTTTTATTGGCTCATATTATACCTCGAATGGTTCTAAACATGCCTGAAAAACTTACCTGTATTTTTTACTAAGTTATGGAATAATTTTTGATGCAGGACAGCAGACTTAACAAAACTGCCACGCCCATTTTTCAGATCATCAGCTAGAAAAATGCCTGATAAAAAATGAATTAATTACTTTCTACCAGGAACAAATGAGACTAACATATGTTGTTGTTGTTACTAATGCCACCTGTCTGACGTAGTCAGATCGAGGCCCATGAAATTCATCACGGCATCTTGCTATATTGTACGCCTGTTGTTAGCCGTAGCTTTGAGCATCATGCAGGTGACAGTACGATTTGGCTCGGTTCCACCCCAGTTTTGAGGGAGAACACCCTGGGAGTGGTCAGGGACTTCTCACCTCTCTTCCCCTTCCACCAACCTCACGAAAGAACTTGTTGCTCGACGGCTATTTAGAGTACCCCCATGCTGCAAAGGCACTATACATTTACAAACATCCATGCCTTCTCTGGGATTCAAACCAGGCCCTACGGCACAGGAGTCAGCGTCGCTAACCACTATACCGGATGGGCGATGGGTAACAAATCATTTCAAGAAATAGTTGTGCAATTTATGCAAAAATTCTAGTTTATGTATTGTTTATTGGAAGATCAAATGAATTCATTCAAGTTGTGTGGGAATTTTATAATATTATTAAGGCGGAAATTAAAACTTCAAAAAAGATTCTTAAAGCACAAATACTAAATCTCATTTTGATTACTCTCATCATTAAAAATCTAATTGGCAATAACAGCAAAACTCTAATAATTTTATATATTTTTTCGGTTATATATATATATATATATATATATATATATATATATATATATATATATATTTCATGTATGAAATTCAATACAATTATTATTAAAATATTTTTAAGCAAATGCAATTCTTCTATTTTGATATATTTTCCCATGCATTTTCATTTGTAATAATAAAAATTTTACATTTGAAGCGTTCATTGAATTTTACTTTCATTCGTGTACAATATTTAACAGGCATAGGCTTGTAAAAGAATGGAAATAAGAAATAAAGGCAAAAACATCTTTTGTACATGTTGTGAATTATTTAAGTTGTGAAACTGAGCATGGAATTAGCTCTGAGATGTGTGTAGTTATTTCTTTTTATAATTGCTAAGGTAAAGTTTTATGAAATATTGTGATCTCTCATTTGTTTTCTTTTAAGCATTCTTTATACCAGTATACTGCTTAATTATTCTATATTTTTAGAATTTTTATGGTAAGCAGTTTTAAATAAGCTAATTAACATTTCATGAAAGTTTCAGACTATTCGAGGAATATTATATCATGCTATTCATGAAATGAAAACTTCGAACTGATATTTCTCCATGTTGAATTTTTCATCATATACTATTGTTCAGAACTCAAAGACTTTTTTGATGATTGAAGTAGGGATGTGAAATTTCTTGTAAATGTTTTAAAACGTATGCTTTGTAAAACTGTGAATGGAATTAGCTCTAAGATATGTGGTAATTTTTTTTTAAAAAAAATTTTAATCAAAATTAATGCTTTTTTGAGAATTTTTTGTACGTTTCACATTGAAAAAATTAATATAAAATTAATGAGCATCAGCATAAAAAGAACTATGCTCAGTTTTATGTAGTATATTATAACGTACTTAGAAAAAAATTTGGGGAAGAAAATATACATATTTAAAAAATCCTTTAAGATTTAAAAAATGTTAAAAATACTTTAAAAAATTTAAATTTTACAAACATTTTGCAATAAATTTGAAATTTTTATATGGATTTTTTATTTAATAATGGCCTTTATATAAAATACACAATTAAAACCAAATTTCAAAAATTAAAAATAAAAAAATTATAAAGATGGTACCATGTCGCCTTAAAGTTGTTTCAAAGAACGTAGTTCTTACATTTTAGTACGTTTTATTTTTTATAAAGAAACGTTAAGTAAATATATAAATATGTAAAATATTTTTTTCAGTTTACTTTGAATGATTTTAAGAAGGAGGAAATCCTGTAAGAGTAGAATTTCTTGTTTTCTCTCTGTTCCGGTTTATATTTTTCTCTTGAAGATATTCAATAGATGAAAAGTTCTTTGATTATACATGTATTGTTAAAAAAGGAAATGCGGTTTGTCATAAAACTATTGGAATAGCAAAAAATTAGGAATCTTAATTAAGGTATTTAAAGCAGCCTCTTAGCCATTTTTTATTGTTTTTATTCCTCTGTAACTCAAAAAAAAAATTACACAATTCTACTCTTCCTGGGAAACTTTCCTTCTTAAACCCCATAACAGCGCATAATTAAAATCTCTTTTCCGGGAACAAGATTCTCTGACGTTTTATTAAAAGCCTGATAGCAAAAAAAAAAATATTAAATTACCACAGAAGTAATCCAAAGAGCAAAGTTGGCAGCGATATGCAACAAAATATCTTTTACCTAGGGAAGCATTTTAATTAACTAACGGAACTGCGTGCACAACATGACGGTTTCTCGTTGCCATTAACGATGAAGTTCGTTTATTTTTCTGAGGGAAAAAGTCGTCTGCAATTGGCATCTGAAAAAAAGATAATTCGATATTATTCTCTGAACACACAAGAGCTTTCTGCAAAACCAAAGAAGTAAAGAATTTGTGTTTTTAAGGAAAATAAATTGTTCGAACATGATGTTATTGGTTAACCTCTCTACAGTTAATTGCTTCGATGCCATTTCCGAATTGTCTGTATTTTAATTCCGGAAAAATCAGTATTTGTCACGTTGCTTTGCTTTTATCGTTTGCTCTTTTTCTTTTCTCTGTGTTTGACTGCTGGAATTCATTTGTCCGGAATTATACCTTAATGGAATATTTGCTTTCACTCGTATTCTATTTAATTTCACAAATATTTTTGGTTCTTTCGGCTATGTTAAATTACTTTATTCAGAATTGATTTCCTTTTAGAAGATGAAAAAGATTTTATTGTTAACCTGTTATTGTAATCGTGTTCTACGAATTCTTTAGCGATGCAAAAATAAAGAAGATTTTTTCTCAAATTACTCAAGTTTTTCCATCAGAGCTAGGAGGAAAATAAAACTGAAAGGAATTAAAATGTTGGCATTATATATTCCATTTATACTTTAAACTTTATTGTTGAAGATAAAATGGGTATATATATATATATATATATATATATATATATATATATATATATATATATATATATATATATATATATATAAATATGTGTGTAAACTGCCTTCAATTAGATTAAAATCCTTATTACATCTTATATGTTTCGTAATGATTGCTTATTACCAGCTTATTTCCCTTTAACATAATTCTTCAGTTACTTTGAAAATTAATATTTGTTGCAGAATGCAAATATTAATATGTGTTCTACAATTACACAATGATTTCCCATTTACATAAAATAAAAACTCAATTTTATATATTTCTGTATCGTTATTTTTCTTCTTACGTTTTTCAGATTGATAAAAGTCATGTTAACTTTATTATACAACCTTTGACGATAAAGTTCGGTGAATAGTCCTGTAACTTTAACATTGAGGAAATTTTAACAAAAGTTACCTTACTGTCCTTCAAAATAGTCACCTCCTATAACTATGCACCCCTCGAGATCTGCTATATATGTCCAGGAAACTTTGCAATAAGTCTTCTTTTGGGATGGAGTTCAAGAGCCTCGTCACGTTTCGTTGGATGTCAGGAATATCGTCAAATCTCCTTCCTTTCAAAGCGAGTTTGATTCGTGGGAATTGAAAGAAGACTAAAGGATTGAGATCTGGCGAGTATGGTGGATGTTCAATTTGCACCTCCCCCGCCCCTTCGCATTATTATTGCCAAGAACTGTTTGAAGATATTGGCTGTGTGAGAGTAAGCGTTGTCGTGAGCAAAAAACCATGAACCTTGTTGTGCGTACTGGGGTCATACCGTGCATAGACGTTTCATGAAATGGGTCAAAATTTCAATGTGTACCTTGCAGCATTTATCCTCGTTCCCTTCGGGTAGAAATTCCTTACGAATAATGCCTTGACTTTCAAAAAAAGGTAATGAGCATCGTTTTGATGCATGATTTTTCTGCTCTGACCTTTTTCCGGCGAGGTGATGCCGGAGAACGCCATTCCATGCTATGTCGTTTCGTTTCAGGATCGTACTTGAGACATGAGGGCGCATTCTCAGTGAGAATACAGTTCAAGAAATTTGGTGTCACATCCGCCGTTTCGACAAATTCCTGTGAAGCCTCTAAACACGTTTACTTCTAATCGTCAGTCAAGTGATGTGGCGCAACACGACAACACGTTTTTCTCATTTCGAGATTGTGGGTAACGATTTGTCACACGGATTCATTGTTAATCTGAAATTCATCAGCTATCATGCGCACTGTTAATCGATGATCTTTCGTAATTAATTTTCTCATTTTCTCAATCTTTTCCTCACTGCTAAGAGTTCACCGGTCTTTCGCTACGGGGGTTGTCAGAAACATTTTCAAGGCTTCTCGAAAACGAGCGAACCACTCGTACACACACTTCATGGACAGTACTTGATCTTCATAAACACATACCAGCGTCATATAAGTTTCTTTCGGTGTCTTGCCAAGTTTAAAACAAAACTTTAAATTAATCTTCTATTCGTTTCTTTTCCTGTTGTCAGTTAAGAACCAACGCACTAAACAAGCACTTTGTAAAACAAGTCTTACAAGTTACACAAACGACGCTCAACTGAACAATGGGGAGGAGCATATGGTCAACACCTACCACTACGCATGTGCGGCATTTTGTTTCGCCAATGTTGCCAGATCGGCCGTTCTGTCTTCATTCGCCAAAAATTATTGTCAGAAGTTGTAGTAAATTTTAATGTTTTTAGGTGTGATAAGTATTATTTTTCTTTTTACATTTCAATGTTAAAATAAAAATGTTTTAATAGGAGCATTACGTGTTATTTGTGGAATGGGTATTTAACTTGTCCTAAACTTTACTTCGGTATTTTTCGTTTTATATAGAATACAAATGATAAAGCTATTGGACAGTCTTATTCCTACAAAACTTGATGTATTGAAAGTCCCCTTTGTTCCCTAATAATAGATTATGGAGTCTCACAACTAAAATTATCATTTAGTGTAAAAGATAATGCAACAATATTAAATAATTATCCTATGATCAAAAATTTTAACAAAAATGTTTTTAAAAAGCTAAAGGCATTTTAAAAGTAAATAAAAGTATTAGAGGTTAGGAATTGTATAGTATACATATATTGTAGAAATGAAATATATAGAACAATTGCTTTGTAAAATAATTTTAAAGTAATTCAGCATTAAAAACTTATTATCACATTTTTAGTGGCATTTTTTAAATTAAAAACTTCGCCTTGTGATGTATTAAAAGACAGTGTTTTGAAAAACATCAAAGTCCCTTTCTGGTGTAGTTAAAGGATTAGCTATCCGGTAAATTCCTTTTTCTTCCTCTTTTTTACCCTCTGAGGAGTACTTCAAGCTTTAAACAACACTTAAGACTGGTTAATTTTAAGTATCTTTTGGGATTAGATTTAATCGGGGCTTCTTAATTGCTTTGTCTTCTTCAAAAACAACATTGATGCTTGAAGAAATCAAAAGGAAAATGCTTTGAGTTAGCTATTTGTTTTATTTCAAAAGAAACCGAGCAATGAGAGTTTTTGTTCCAATGATCATTAATAAAAAGTTTTTTTTCTTAATCCATAATAAAAACTACATCTTATAGTGACTTACAATTACAGATTATTACTAAGTAAAATTCTATACATAAAAAATAAATCCTACATACCAATTCATTAGCAGTTTAAGATCGATGTTTACAAAATATAAGCTAATCGTTTCTCAAATGTGAGAAATGATTATAGTTAGATTCATTTAATATCTATTAAGTATTTAAGGAGTTAGTTATCATTGCAATACAGGGTTAAATATTTATTCAGCTAAACCAGTGATTCCCAAAGTGATCTATATTGCCCTCAAGGAATCTATGATGACCTGTAAGGGGTCCACGTCAGAGAAAAAATAATTTGGGGAGCCCTGAGGTGTAAATGGGGTTCTACAATCGTGGCTCTCATTAAACCAGATCATGTCTTTAATTTTAAAAGAAAACTTAATCATGTGGAAACCATATTTTACTTATTTAATAGATTTACTCAGTAAATTTCTAGTCGCCCATCCGGTATAGGGGTTAGCGACGCTGACTGTTGTGCCGCAAGGCCTGGGTTCGAATCCTGGAGAAGGCATAGATGTTTGTAAATGTATAGTGCCTTCGTGGCAGGGGGGTACTCTAAATAGCCGTCGAGCCGCAAGTCCTCTCGTGAGGTTGGTGGAAGAGGAAGACAGGTGGGAAGCCCCTCACCACTCCCAAGATGTTCTCCCTCAAGATTGGGGTGGAACTGAGCCAAATCGTACTGTCACCTGCAGGGGCTCAAACTTACGGCTAACGATAGGCGTACAATATAGTCCGATGCCATGATGAATTTCGTGGGCCTTGATCTGACTACGTCAGACAGGTGGCATTAGCAACAGCAGTAAATTTATATAATATGAGATTAACTTGTAGTTACAAGGTGACAGCATAAATTTTATTAAAACAAGGATCATCCCCTTTCAGCGTTACTTGCCAGGATTAAGCTAAAAGAGAATAATATTGGACGACGCGAATTTTTCCAGTTTCTTAATTTGTCGCAGTCAGTCTGCCAGGAAAAAGACGTTTTAAACTATTCTCAATATTTAAATACCCTTTAATCAAATTTTGGAACTATTTTTGAGAGTGCTTTGATTATGGTAATACCACAGTAAGCAATGAATTAATATGATCTCATTGAAACAACAGCAACAAATGTCGTATTGCAAGAAGAATTTATCGGAATGGGCACTAACGAGATCACACATAAAGTAAATTTAGAAATGGATGTCAGTAATTTTGGCTTTGAAAATACATACCTGTTATTTATCCCGAATTATAGAGAGAGAAGTCTCCAGTGCGGTTGTCAATCCCCCCCCCCCCCAAAAGCTTTACACTATCGACTAAGAAGATTTAGGGTTAAACCTGACAAGATTGATGCCAAATATGGGAAATTTGTTATTGAAGCACTAGATACATCCCTCCCAATGTTCAATGATTTTATGTATTGATTAAATTTTAATTTATTTAATTAACATATGTTTTTTTTTAGTTTTAAATGCTGTCTTTTACTACGGTAAGAAATTTAAATCTTTTAAAGTAAGTAGCTGTATACCAGTGGTCAAACGTGTATAAAAGTATTCAGTATTTGGTAAGGAGGGGTCTATCCAAAATTTAAAAGGAGGGCAAGAGGTCTATGAGACAAAAAAGCTTGGGAACCTCTGAACTAATCTCTCTCTAATGATATTAAAATTGAATATTTATATTTCGAATTGGTTTATTTTATTTATCTGTAATTGTTCACTTTTATTCATTTATTTTGGGAATGAACTAGAAATGTTAACAGCATTTATATCCTTATTGTCATATAATAGCTATAAAAGATACTTAAAAAACAATTAAATAGGCTGAAAAATTTGTATAGTTATTTAATGAAAAATAATGTCTCTTACGAACCAATTAAATTCGTTAAAAATGTCGTTTTGTAAATTTTTCTAATGTGCTTTTAAATTTCAGTTCAATTTTATTTATTGTAGATGCGAAAGACTTCCTTTGTTCGTATTCAAGGGAATTCGTTATGTTATTCAAACTAACTGTGATATCATAATCTCTCTAAAAGCATTTTACATCAAAAAATAATTTACTCGCTTTAAAGAATCTCTTCAAATTCTGAAGTATATAATCTGCAGTATTAGAAAGCTCCGCTTCTTCTTTAAAAGGATACAAATTGAAAATGGCTTCTAAATTTAGCCTCAAATTATCCTCAAGTTTCTACAAACGATAATATTCTTTTAATATGCAAAATGGAACCGTTCTCTTGCGAAATGATGCCAGAAAGCAGGAGCTAAATTAATTATGCATTCTTCGCATTTTATGAATCGTTTGCGCTTCTTTTAATGTTGAGAATGTAATTTTCGTTGTGATAAATCCAAAGGCATTCCGAAGTGTCTGCGTGTATTCATAACTCAACAATGCTTTAAGTACGCTCGAGTAATTCGGTAACAACGAAAATTGCTACCCTCTCCGCTGTTTATAGGGATGAAAAGGTCGAATGCTTTAAGTAACATAAAAGAGAAAATTTCTCTCCGAATAATATGAATAAATTTTGTGCAATATTGAAACAATCTCTTTATTTCCTGAAATATTTATTCGCTATTTGCCCGTTAATAATTTCTTAGAATCCTTTTGATGCAGTTTTCTTAAATGCATATTTTAATAAATATTTACCTTTTTGGAATAAAAGATGAGGAGGAGGTTGGATATTCCATTTTCTAAAAAGAGGAGCATTTACACTTTTGTCGTATTTTTAATTGGGAATATTTTTTCTTGCCTTTTTTCCGTATTCTAAAATAGAATTTTCACTTTTAATCAATGCTGATTCTTTCTTTGATATCTCACATGTATAATCAGTAAAGTTGAGATGTTTTTCTGTTTTTATGAACATTAAGTAATCAGCTATAGAAGAAAAAAAAATGGCATACATTATGAATTAAATGCACTTAAAAATTATCCATTATATCTGTATGTTTGTATTACACATTATTCATTCCGATTTTTTATATATATATATATACCTTTCATTTTAATTTAAAAATGAGCGTTACATATGTTGTTTGAGATATTCGATTTTTACCGCTTATGAATAAGTATTTCGAGTATGCTGCCCCAAATACGAAATCCCTAAAGGATAAACTTCAAGAAAGAAATGTAAAATTAATTTTAATCTTTTTCGAAAATGTTTTTAATTTATGCTGATTAGCATAAACTATGTTAAATGAACATCTTAAGCCACAAACAAAAATATGTTTTTAAAAAGTTTTTAGCTTGTACTTCGAAGAATTTTTAAATATCTGGCATTAATTTTTCCATTCGAATAATTTTTTATATATTTTCAAATAATTTTTGTAAAGTATTTTAAGAAGTATTCTAATTAAATCATTTTTTTTTTATTTTTTGAAACATCTCTTGTGGGTTCGAAACCTGATACCACTGAAGACCCGCCGTGTAGAAGCGTCGATGCACGTTAAATCTATCGAGGCTCAAAATGCTCCTGTTGGCTTGATGTGGTTGATAGGAGAGGGAGGTGCCAGCTCAGGTGTTATCATTGTTATTTGACCGAGGTTCAATATTACGAGGTCTGTTGCCAGTAGCCTTCTTGTTGCTTCATAGTGTGACATTAATAGAACTCTTAATCCCTTGAATCATCTTAGATATCCTGTTCGTCCTTAATTTGTGAATTTTTTAATAACTGAACTCTAAGTGAGTAAAAAAAATCCAATAATATATTAAGATGATATCACATTATTGTTAAAATGAAACCTCTTTTAAGGTGTAGCAGTAAAAATATATATTTCGGCATATCTGTTAATTAAGGTTTGCAGACATACGTGATAGAGTGTGAAACTTACTAAAAGGCAAAATAAGTCTAGACGGATCTTAATTCAATAGATAATATTTGAACACCGAATACTTAATTATTTAGCGAAATGGATAAATATTTTTCCAAAGAATTGTGAAAAAAAATATTGTAAATAAAGTTCACATAGCTTTATAATTCCCATAAAATATTTTATATTACTAGTTAATTCTATTTAATAGATATATAACTGTATTCAATTTCTAGTGTAATTAAATTTATTTCTACATTGCTAACATAATTTAATTCTATTTAATTAGCTTAATTTAAATATCATTCTCATAGACGATTTTGATTTGTAAATTAAATCCGACAAAAAGTTTAACAATCCTTTACTATGATGAAATATAATTATTTCAAACATTTCAATTTAAACAACTTAAAAAGAAATTTGAAATATTTCGGAAGCTTCAAACATTTGTAATAACTATATTTAAAATGTTCCTATACATGTTGAGATTTTTTAAACCCCTAATTCAGTCGGTATTTTACGATGTGAATGGACGTATTTGAACTACTATGTTTCACAAATTATAGGTAGGTAGACATATAAATTTAGCTGACCTTGGGAAAAAATGCTTGTCTGTCCTCATTCGGTAGACATTTTGGCACTGATTTCTTTCTTAGTTCATGGTCTGTAATTCCGCATATTGATTTTCTTTTTTTTCCAAAAGTTTGAGCTTCATTCACAAGGTCAGATATCTTCCTTGATATGATTTTGAATGACAGCAAGTCAAAGTCATTTAACTTCTCTTATTATTACTGTTGGGTTATTTTTATTAGTTTCTGGTGTTGCTAAGTCCTAATCATTCGATGTCATTTTTTTTATCATTCGAGACCGGTTAATCATTTGTTTTTGTTTTAAAAACGGATGCCTTCAAATTATATAACATTTGCAGTTTCATATGCATATCAAAATCAAAGTTAGGAAAATGTTGTTAGCTTTTTTTAGAATTAAAGTCTTAAAGGGATCACATTAAATCACATGATTCAAAGCATAAATTATCTTAAAATCTAACCAAACAAAATTGATAAACTCAAATTGTTAAACAAGATTATTTTGGTATATGTTTTAAAAACCTTTTTTTATTTTAATTATATTCTTTCAACGAAGAAATGTATTTCATATTGTGAAAAATTTCACGAGAAATGAAAGAAAACATTAATCTTAATTTCGTTTTAACTCATTTCTTTTTAAATTTGTTCGTTAAAGAAAAATTATATTGTTCTTCCTTTCCTCTTTAAAGTCTTTAGAAGAATTTATTTGTTTATTAAATAAATATTAAACGTGCATGTGTTCGTTTAATTTTACTAGAAAAATATGTATACCTATTTTTATTACGATATGTAGTAAAAATTTCGTTCCATATAATGCTAATTTTTTTAAATATAATAATATATGATTTAATATTTAATAGATTCTTTATAATGATACTTTTATATAGAATTTGTAAAAAAGATCAAATTTTACAACAATTTTTTAGCTTTGAAAAGATTTTGGAGAGGAAAAACAATCCACAGGTTATTAAATTGACAGAGATTCAAACAAGTCGAAGAAACATTGGAAAATTCTTTATTTTCAAATTCATGACCTTGTTTTAATACTTAATAATCGTATAATAAATTTAAAATACTTAAATCTGCTTTTTTTACTAGAAAAAAAATTTTAAAGGGGTAAAGAGAATTATAGAAAATTCTTTTGCAAAGGATATTTTAAACTATATTTTTTTATGATTGTAAACATCATTAAAGGCTTATGGTAATTTAATGATTACTAATTTATAAATGATGAGAGATATCTTAGTAAATATATTTACGAACTAAGCGAAGTAAATTCTTACATTTAATTGTGGAAAAAATTTTGTTTCTTTTTTGTTGTTGCTTTATTTGGCATCAAGAACTATAATGACAAAAAATTACGAGAAAAAACTCTATTGTATACTCCGAAGAAACTGAATCTAGTGTTACCCAATCGAACAAACCCAAATTTCTTTTCTATTTCCTTTATCTTTTTTTTTTTTTTTTTTTTTTTTTTTTACTCAATCATTTTTTTTTTTCCCCTTTGTGTTGTTTCTGGGACAGAAAAGCGCAAGCGATTCTTATTTTTATTCAATACTTCCAGATTCTTTTTCCTTCTTTCAATTAAATCCAGATACTTCCGTTGTGAGAGGAAGTGAAATGAAGTGAGACAAGATTGGAAAAAGAAACTACAAGGGAAATATCTCGGTGTGTATAAGAAACGAAACAAAAACAAATGTCAGATTTTTTTTTGCCCCCTGTCGAAAACATATCTATTACAAGATCATTCAATGCTGACTCCAATTTACGCTACTTTTTTTTCCACTTCTTGCATTGAAAGCAAAAATTGAAAGAAAATTCGTTTTGAGACTTCTTGTATCCTAAAATAAAGAAAAGCAAGAACTTTTTTACTTGTGAAGTATTAATTCAATTAATGGCGGAAATAAAATTATGTTATTCCCCTCTCGCAAGCAATAAAGCTATTTTTGTTGTTGTTGTTGACTTCCAAATTATTAACATTAATATAATGTAATTTCCAGTTTTAAAGCATCGTGATTGAATGACGTTTTTCTTTTTAACTGGTAAAAGGAATCTTTTATAAATATTTTTGAATTAGAATTTTTCAAGTTACAATAAGTCAGCTTATTTTATCAAAAATAATGTTAAAACTTAATATGATAAGCATTAATATTAATAATATTTTACATCCACAATATTATTCGTCGAAGGAAAATTAAACTATCCCCAAAAACTGAACAAATATGTTAAGTTCATTTTATACCTTTACCTACGGAATATATAGAGTGAGAGTTATATTAAAGAGTCGAACTGTAAAGCTGCACGAGGGCTATTGGCAACGGGACTCGTAACTTTGAACCATGGTCAAGTGACGAGGATGACACCTGGGCATCTTTTAATTCAGGTTTATTCATGTTATTGGAAAACTAGCTCCCTCTACCGGCACCGTTTGAATGCTGTGATCGTCTTCGTTATCTTCAGAGGGATTTTTATTCTCACGGATAATTTGCACACCCATCAGAGCTCTTGTTACCTTAATTTTGAAACACCTTCCTATGTAATCAAACATCACATATGTATATTTGTTGCTGTATCTCACTTTATTAAGAAATTAACCGATATTCGTTATAAAAACAGTATATTAGTTTATCAATAATAATTAAATACATATAATATATTTGTTTGATTTGATCAATATTTTAATTGATTGGTAAGTTTTAATTCATATAAATGTAATAATTCACATTAGTTTAATCCTTTATAACTTTTTAATTATTGATGGTCCATTCCCGCAGGACCCGCGTTTAAATAATAATTAGTTACCAACCTAACGGGAATTATTTGAACTATATCTATCCACCAACAGGCAGGCTCCGTCTACGGAGATCATGTGAACTTTACTTTGTCGCTTAGTATAAATGCCGAGATTTCTGGAATTTCCACCTTTTTGCTCTTTGCCCTTCGTAATGTCTGCAGCCTGGTTTGTGTTTCGTGTACTCTTCCTGTATTGTTGAAACGCTATGTGAATAAATGTGGAATGATAGGATGATGCCTCATCATACAACATCCTTACATACACACCTACTCTCGGAAAAATGTCTTAATAAAAACTAACTATCACTCGCCAGGATTACGATGCGCGAGCGCGCGTGTGTGTCAAATTTCATTATTTAAAATTATTGATTTTTTAAATTTATATATATACTAAACATATCCTCAATTTTAGCACGCTTAACTAGGGTACCGGGACACGTGATATGTGTTTTTTAATACAGCTCTGCTACTTATAATAGTAATTATCATTACAACCCTGCTACACGTCCCTAAATTATTAGTAAGTGGATAAATTCTAAAGGGAAAAAAACAGCTAATGAATATTTATGGCGAGAATAACAGATAGGCTACATTATGTGAAGAGGGAGTTAGAAGAAAACATAATTCAGCATAAACAAACTAAAAAAAATTTCTTTGAAAATAAAAAAAAAGTCTTAAATATATAAATTTTAAAAAGTAGACAAGACAATACCTGAATGTGTAGCTTAGTATTTTCCTTGCAGGAACTTTTTTGGAAGAATAGTACAACATGTGTTATATTTATAAACCGTCTTTTAATATATAGCCATGATGAAACCATTTTTTTCCTCACGAACTCGAACTTCTTTTCTTTGATGCTGCGTTTTCTTTTCTTTTCTTTTTTTTAATGCTTGTTTTCTCCTTAAAAATTTCCTATCATACCCACCGTATAAAGATTCTACCTTACCTTATTATTTAGTGAAATTTATGTTGCATAAAAACATACAGGAGGAGAGGGGGAATAAATCTGGTTTTTCCACGCGCAAAGGCAGAGCACTTTCACGTTTAAGAAGTTTTCATCTGCATAAAAGATTTTGGTTATTTACTTTGCAAAGAAGCCGCGCTGTGGTTATTTCCATAGCATGAATAACTCATTTGTACATGAAAATGCATTTTATAAGCAGGATATTTCTTATACCTGCGAATAAGAAACCTAGTTAGTGTGCTTATACTCTCTTGTGCGTCTTTTTTTTCTACTTGCGATGTTTGGTATGGTTGTTTGTTTTTATAGTAAAAGTTATTGTTCTGTTTGAAATGTCTCGATATTTTCTTGGAATGTATATTTTTATTGTATTTGTAAGGATTCTCTTGTTTCTTTACGATTTTAATTCTCATAAACTTAATAATATTTACAAAATTTTAGAATTTTGAAATTTTTTTAAAGTTTTAATTGAAATAGATGTGAGAAACAGAAGTCTTTCTTGTTTTACTCATATTTGGAATTCTGTTAAATTTAATATGTAAAATAAACATTATATACTGAGTAAAAATGCGAGGTTTCAAAACAAAATTGTCTCCGATGACTACAAAAACCCTTTCTGGGTTTTGATTTTGAATATTAATACAGGATCATACCATCGACCCCATGAGATTTCGCCTTCATGAGGCTTTATTTTGATGGCCCTTTTTATTTTCTAGTTTCGTAGGAAAATATTCTTTCATGAGGAATTCTGTGGTAAAATGTATTCTAATATATAAAACGTTCTGTTAATCTTTAACAAATGCATTTTGTATCATTCTTTTATTAAAATATAAGAATTCTCTTGAAAAGTGGTATCATTGCGAAATTAAGGTCGTACAAAAGATCACATACTTAGCAAGAAATCGATCTCTTTCTC
Organism: Trichonephila clavata; assembly: GCA_019973975.1. NCBI lineage: Eukaryota > Metazoa > Arthropoda > Arachnida > Araneae > Nephilidae > Trichonephila > Trichonephila clavata. The sequence continues at coordinate 130,315 of BMAO01016524.1, forward strand.
TGTAGACACTCGACTCTTTGAAAATAAGATTTATTTAAGTCTTTTACACTTTTCTCGTTCAAGAACTAGAAGTGAAGCGAAAAGATTAAGAAATCGGAAAGTACCCTTACTTTACGTGCCCCACATTTAAGTTGGTAGCGGATTATTTCCGTTCTAATCACGGTAGAGTGGGTCTCTTTTTGATTTTGACACCTCTGTCAAGAAATGATTTTATTAGCATCTGATCTACATATTGAGTTAGAGGAGTATGTCTTCTTTTTTTTAATTGACTTGGATAGAAATTGTCTCCTTTTATAGCAGTGATTCGCAACCAAAGAGCCGCGGTACTTTTGTGTGCCGCCAAAATCTTGAAGTATGCCGAAAAATTATTTTAAAATTATTAATTATACTCTGCGAAAAAAATAAAATTCGGATCCGAATCATTCAGTCATTTTATAGAAATAAATTAAGGGTATCCGTCTCATATTTGACATCCTTTCGTGGATAGATTGATATAAAAAAAAATTTGATTGTATTCGTAATCCACTTGTGTATGGATACATCTACATATGAATTAACTTTGAATGAGAGGAAAAACTAATTTCGCTCTGTAATAATCGAGATTTTATTTCAAAACATTCGGAAGGATCATTTAATTCATTTTGGATTAAAATTAAAGGCGATTTTCTCATAATAGCCAAAAATGCTTTTAAAATATTGTCAAAATTTTCTACATCTTATTTGCGTGAATTCGGATTTTCAGTATTAACAAATATAAAAATAAAAAAAATTAAGACTTTTAAGAGTAAATGATGAAATATATAAGAGAGGCATTATCATTTTTACGACCCAATATAAACAAAATTATCGAAAATCACCCAGTTCAAATTTCGCATTAAATGGGTCTTATAATTAATTTGCAATTAATTACTTAATAAACCTTTTTTTGTCTTTGCGTACATATTATTTTACTTAACATTGAAAATTATTACCATAAACTATTTTGCATAGTGTATTATAGATAAGTAAAATTTTTTAAACATTTTATTGTTAGTATGCTGCCAAATTTTGAAATTGTTAAAACTGTACCGCAGCAAAACAAGTATTATAAAAAACACTTTAAGTCATTTCCTACTTAGGTCAACAAAGAGAAAGGTTTTATTTTAGTTACTCTTTATTAAATGGTTGCAATTAATATAAATATGTATATACACATGACAGAATCACTAAATTAAGTGATAAAATAGAAAGCGATTTTCCTTGGAATTTTCCATTTTCCTTTCTATATAGAGTGTTGGACTATTTTTTTTTCCTGTTCGTTACTATTTATTCATTAATTAAATTTAATGTCACTCATCCGGTATAGTGGTTAGCGACGCTGGCTGATGTGCCGTAGGGCATGGGTTCAAATCCCGGAGAAGACATGGATGTTTGTAAATGTATAGTGCCTTCGCGGCAGGGGGGTACTCTAAATAGCCGTCGAGCCGCAAGTCCTCTCGTGTGGTTGGTGGAAGGGAAGAGAGGGGGAAACCCCTGACCATTCCCAGGGTGTTCTCCCTCAAAATTGGGGTGGAACCGAGCCAAATCGTACTATCACCTGCAAGGTGCTCAAAGCTACGGCTAACGACAGGCGTACAATATATCCCGATGCCATGATGAATTTCGTGGACCTTGATCTGACTACGTTAGATAGGTGGCATTAGCTACAACAACAACAATTAAATTTAATTATTTGAATAAAATAGTGTAGTAAAAAAGGAATCACATTCTCAGAAATTAGGACATCCCAGGTGTGATTGGAACCCATGACCTTTGAGTTAGAAGTCCAACACACTATTCACTGCGCTACAGGGACACAACGAACGATTTTCCTTTCTATATATCCAGTTGGATTTTTTTGCTATTTATTCATCTTTTAATTTAATTAAAATTAATATTTGAAAAAAAACTATATTAACATCAAGTGTCATCCACTACACGTTTTTAAAAAATGTTTTTGAACTTGAATGGATGAACTCATTATTCACTCTGCGAAATAATGAGGATTGTTGTATATTAGATTTTACAGTGACAAAGTTCTCGCGTGATCTGAAATGGTAGTTAAGCCGAATGAGTTTTGCCAGCTCGAGCGTCATCAGAATCATCTGACCAAAGATGGAAACTTTAAGTTCCATCGCCAAATATTCTTGAACTCCTCCAGAAAGAAACTAATTTCAACCAAATGCTAATTAAATTATAATGACCCTCCCTTATCTTAGAATTTTTAAAGGAGAAAAGTACCTAATATATTTTGACATTTCCGTGATTAAAATTATTTTAGAACTGATTGTGCCGTCATCTTGAGTAGTAAAGTAATTCAATGTCAAATTTCCTGAGATATATAAGTGTTTATTAACAGCTATGTGTAAGCATAACATATAAATACCAAAACATGTAGTATATTAAGCACTTTCCTCAAGAAAAGAAAAGGCAGCCTTCAGAACAATATTTTTTTTCCTTTTATCCCACCAAAGTAAACCATTTCTTTCAGAAATCATTTCTAAGTCAGTTTCGCTTTGTTATTTTTAGTGATTATAGACTGATATCTGAAATAGGAAAAAGCTGATACTAAATCATGTCTGGAATCTTTATTTTAATTCCGAAACATTTATCCTTGAAGATAATCTTTTCTTAAGGATTTTCAGCTATGTCTATTCCCGCTGCAAATACCATATATGTTTACTTAAAAACCCAGAAAAATAAATTCCACCGCACATCAATGAAAGGCCTCGCGTGATTCTTACTTCTTAATCGTGTTTTCTTTGAAAAAGTTCTCCTATATACGCGAACTGTTATTTATGTTATAACCTCTTACAAAAACCGACTTTTTCTTTTCAAGAAAGAAGTAAAATAAAGAAGAAAAAAGAAATTAATCCGATTTCCTTGTTTATTGAAAGACTGGGATCCCCTTCTTTCCCAGAATCGTTAAGATGTTTTCTCTCCAAACATGCTCCGTTGACGAATCCTTGGCAGGGGGAAAAAAGGAATCGAGTATCCAACCGGTTACCATGGTAGCCAACTCCTGGGGCCAAAAATGCGAAATTTTCAAGGGTAGCATTTTTTCTTTCATCAAAGGGAATTCTTTACATTTAACGACGTACAGTATCTTCTTCCTATTGGATAGAAAAGGAAGATATATTGAAGATTTCCTCCCATTCGGATACCTGTTTCCCGGATATTTAGGAAAATCCCCTTTCGCCCCCTCCTCCTCATCTTTTCAATCTCTCGTTTGAATGGATATCAAGACCCTGGTTATTGAATTGGCGATGCTTTCTTTGGTTTGGTGAAAGCCCTTTGGCTACATTTCTGGCGATGTGATTTATTTATGCGTTTTTCCCTCTCTTACTGTCTCTCTATAGGAAAAAGAATCAACTCCATATTTAGCTTGTTTAGAATTCTTAAGAAGATAAAAATTTTATGATGTTGAAGTTTTCTTCTTTAAAAATTCTTTCTTTCTTTTATTCTAAGCTTGGAAAGATTTAATGATCGAATGTTCTCTTGTGTTCTGTTTTTTCGCTTGAATGAACATCTGAAATTTTACTCTCTCTCTCTCTCTTATCTTATGAAAAATGAATTCTAATTAAATTTATATTCATACTGTTTAATAAAATAATGTTTCGTTCGGCAGCTCTATTTTTAAAATATGGAAATATTCTTGAAATTAAATTTGTGTTCTTCCCCTTTGCTAGAATCGCCAGCATTAATACGATTGTCAAATTTAACGTTTTTCTAGAATTGGATTACGTCTAGAAATAAATAATACCTATTTGTGTATTTCTGGGGCATTTAAAAATATTTATATTCTTCTTAGTATTAGAGTCAAATAGAGAATAAATGTGAAACGTAAAATCGATATTTATTTTCTCTAGGACCAGATCATCAAATAGTTGTATAATTTTACATATTATCTTTCGTATGTTTTTTGGGGATATTTACACTTATTTCTTACAAAGCAATAGATTTATTGTTTAAATTTTATTTCTTTAGAAAAAATAACAACGAAAATTTCTTTAAAATAAATTACACCTTAAAACATAAAATAATTGTTCAACTGCAAATAAATAAGTGTACAGCATAGAAAATGAAAAGATTTCAATTTTAAAAGAACCAGATAGTTTGTTCATAACTTAGAGGATTACAAAAGGAGGAAATAAATAAGGCATAGATCCATCTCTAACCTGAATGTAAGCTCTCACCTGACGTGGCGACTTATAAAATTCCCCGACGGCCCCCTTCAGCAATTCTTACCACACTGACTCCAACTGTCGGGCTAAATTGGTAACCCAGCGTTTCTCAAACAGTGGGGCGCGCCCCCCTAAGGGGGTGAGATAACCAAACAAGGGGCATGTCGAAAATAAAACATTATTTAAAAATATTCTATTAATTTACTGAAAGGAAGCGAAGCAAAATACATTCTGACATAATTAAAAATAAAATACACTGATATAATCCACTTATAAAAAGTAAAAGCACTGCACATATTGCATAATTCATTTTAACAATACCAAGTTAAGAACAAGTTTAATAATTACCAGTGATCCCATGGGATTGTCATATACAAAATTTAATACTTATATTGATAATTTGTACGGTTTATAATAAAAGTCATGTTGTAGCTTTACATTCAAGTGCATTATTATTGAATTCAATACATTGTTATTGTATGGAGGGGGCGCGAAGAAAATTATGACAGAAAATTGGTTCGCAAATATTGAACGTTTGAGAAGCACTATGGTAAGAGTTTTCTAGTGCCGAAGAGGTTTCTAGTGCCTACCATCAGATCCCAGATGTGCCGAATGGGGAGGGAACAGGATCAAGTGACTTAAATACCAAGGAAGGGTTTAGCAAACTTTAAAGTAATTCAGAACAAAGCGTACCGTGTGTATTATCTTGTTAAAAAATTATGTTCGAAGTGGTATGAAAGAACCAGAAACGGAACGAATCTTAGAATTTTGTCTACAAATCGCTATATAACCATGGCACAACTGATTCATTCACATGACACATTCTTATGCACGCTGTTATTGTTAATCAGTTGCACAAATCTGTCGTTTCGAATTCTTTTCAAAACTAGTTTTCAAATAGGCTGTAGTAAAAAGGAACATTTAAAAAAACTAGTTTTGAATTTTACTAAAACAGTACAGTCAATGCGTTTGTGTGACAAAATCATGCATATTAACATGAATTAACTGATAAAGTAAAGTGACACAGTGGGCGAATTTCCAACAATCCTTTCTTTGTTGAGCTGTGGCTCACATGATCGTATTACTTTTTGTATACTCCTCAAGAGATGAGGAATTTTCATCTAATAATTTGATTAAAAATAATTATAATTCTTAATCTGCATCATGCGGTTAGGTTGTTAGAATTCTGGACACTTTGTAATTATTTCAAAAAACGACTGGACTCTACAATCTGTCGAAACCGAAAAGAAATGTTATTGTATCCGGTTTTCTTTCCGTGTATAAAAGAAACAAATATTATTTATAACTTATTTCAGTATTAGTGTAATATTTTTTTACTTTCAAAAATAAATGTGGGTCTCATTTTTTTATCTGTCTTCCTTCTCTTATATGAGATTCCAGAAAAGTCTTCGTCTTTTCATTAGCACTGAATACTTACCAACACTTTCCGAATGTTCACACAATGGCTCCCCACCCCTTTCAAAAAGGCACACCGCGTTATCATCCATATATCTTTGCCCCTCTCAGAACGGTAACTCATACTTCAGCCGCATCGCATAATCGTCTTCAACCCTTTCGCACCCGGGGATTAGTACATACATTCGGAGCCCCTCCCCTTTTAAAATTTGCATATAACTCTCGTGCTCCAGAAGCACGTGTTGTACCCCAAGTTTGACAACTGAGCTGTTCTGCCAGAAGGGGCTGTCTGCATAGTACGTTGGAATTTGCGTGCCAGATATATATATTTCTGCTTCTGGCTACGGGTGTTCCCATTGTGGCTGGCTGACAGACTGAAATTTGTACATAGATTACATACGCATTCAATCAAAATAAAGAATTTCAATGTGGAAACTAAGTTTTGTTAAGTTCAACCTGCAAAAAGAAGTGAACTAACGCTATTAGCTTTTGTGGTGATAGAAGTCTGGTTAAAAAGAATTAAATCTGCTTTCGTCATAAGTAAAATGGATTTTCTGCTTGAAAATCGAATGCATGAAAATTTATAAATGGAGACTCATCTCAGTGATTCTCTTTAATACTTTAGTCAGATTCATCTCATTGAAATTCTCTATTCGTCTTCGAATAAAAAAAAAATATCTCTTCATTTTCTTTTTCTCTTTAGCTCTAGCTTATTTTACTATATTTAATTACGATTCTTAACTTTTATTTTCTTCCGCTGAATAGATCCAGGAATGGTTTCTTAGAAACTTTCAGTTACACTAAATCTAAAAAGGTATCATTACGTCAGATTCATTTTGCACTTTTAGAATTGTTTCTACAATGAAATAAACGGCTTACTTTTCTTCGTTAAACCATGAGAATAAAAGTTTGCAAATGATGCAGAGAATATTTTCCAAAAAATATTATTGTTGATCAAGATAATTAAAATTCAGAGAGTATCTCAAATTAACAAACACTAACTTAGTTTTAAAATTAAACAATACCTATAAATCACAGAAATAGTAACCGAAACATTTTAAGGTTGTTATTGCCTTCCTTATAATAAAAGATAAGACTGAAAACTTTTTCAGATAAAAATTTTCAGTGTTTTAATTCTGTTGTGCATATATAATGTATTTTTTATATCCCCTTGTCACCAAATTTTAGAAAAATTCAATATTTGTGCGGGTTTTTTTGTTTGTTTGTTGACATTTAAGTGTGTGTGTGTGTTGTGAAATTTAATTTTGCCTTGATGTATTTGATTTGTAATATATTTTGTGCTTCGTATATATTTCCTTTAACATTAAGCAGAAAATCAACAAAAAATTGCCCATCTGTGTGCAACTTATTCTTCGTTCTAACCAAGAAGAGAAGTATTGAAATGCTTTAAAATATTTAAAATATAATGAAAAATTTCTACTGAAATGAATCCTGGAGTCCCTAAAATATCTTTTTATATCAATAGTACAATCTATAAAACATTGGGCCTTGGGTAGCCTAGTGGTTAGAGCATCGGACTACAGACCAGAAGGCCTGGGTTCGATGCCCGATGCCACCAAATACCCGCCGAGTATAAAACGGAGAACGTGCTCGTTAAATCAGTGGGTCCGAATGGTGTCGCCATCTATCGTGTTGTGTGAGCAAAAATGGACTATCACCTTCATAGGGGCTCAAAGCTTAGGCTAACGACAGGCGTACAATATAGCCCGATGCCATGATGAATTTCGTGGGCCTAGATCTGACTACGTCAGACAGGTGGCATTAGTAACAACAACAACATAAAACATTATAGATTGTACCATTGTACTATTGATTGTACGATATCTTCAACAAAAGTAAAAAACTAAGAATCATCGCATTTATATTTTTGCTGAAACCGAAAAGAAATACTTGAGTTTAAATTTAAAAGCTCCAGTAAACTTTTTTTTTCGTTTTGTCTGCTCAGGAATCCATTGAAGATGCGAGCATTACATGACGCTCTTGGTCACTCAAAGGCATTTCATTAATGACCGCCTTTACTGTGCCATCATCATTTGTCATCATTCATATTTAGTCATTATCTCTCCATTCATAGAAATAAATCAGACCTCTTCAGTTTCGAAGTGATTTATATAAGCTGATGCTTTAAAAGGACGACCTCGTTTACTTTAGTGAGATTTATAGTTTTGGAAAGAAATTAGATAAATTAGATCCCGAAAGAACCTTTGCGCGCTGGAAGGTGATATGAAGTAAAACGTGATTTTTTAGGAGTTTTGAAGATTAATTATCTAAAATCTCTCCCTAAAAGCGCTAAAGTGTTGCGTTTGTTGAACGCAATTTTGGGGGAAACTGATCTTTTATTTTATTTTTGAATTTACGTAACAAAACAGAAAACCTTGGGCCATTGGCAACAGACCCTCGTAGTTCTGAATAGAGATCACGTGTCGCGGATGGCACCTGTGTGTGTGTGTGTGTGTGTGTGTGTGTGTGTGTGTGTGTGTGTGTGTGTGTGTGTGTGTGTGTGTGTGTGTGTGTGTGTGTGTGTGTGTGTGGTGTGTGTGTGTGTGTGTGTGTGTGTGTGTGTGTGTGTGTGTGTGTGTGTGTGTGTGTGTGTGTGTGTGTGTATTGGAGATTGTTTCAGGTTTGTTTTGTTTAATTTTTTATTGCATCTTTACGTGTGTAATGGACGTCAATCTAAAAGATTTTACAAAAATTAAATCTATATAATGAAAGATAAAATTATTTTTACTATATTACAAACGTTTTATGAATTTTGTATATAAAAACGTTTATTTATTACCAAACGCATTTGAAAAAGTTGAAACCTTAAATCTAATATTAAACTAGTTTTGCTGCTTTTTTATCAAAATTTCATCCAAAATCGCTTTTTGTTAGTAAATTTAATATCCCTGAGACCTCCTGTACAAAAAATAAAGATCATGAAATAAATTATGCTATTGCGATTGTTTAGATAGTCTGTTTTGAAAAATTGAAATTCTATATAAATAAAAAAAAATCTGCAATATATATATATCATAAGTAGAAAATTAAATGTAATAATCTCACAAAAAACTTGTTGAACTTATTAAAAAAATTCGGAGTAAATTATACAATTTGGAAAAAAGCTCAATCAAATCTCACTTGGAGAAATTTAATGCGCGGTCAAACTTACGAATGAACAGTTTCAAAAACATCTTTCGATGTCACTTAAAGGCCTTTTCATCTGTTTCTCAAGAGGGATACAAGAATCAAGGAATCCACATTAACAAGTTGTCCAAGGACAATTGAAAGTAAAGAATAACAAGTGTTCGAAGAACTTCGAAAACAGGAAGAAGAGTATCTACTTCATAACACGGGTCAATTTATGAATGGACCCGTAGAAGTGAGGATGACTCAAAGGGTATTTGGCGTCAGAGTGACTGGATCTTAAATGAAAATTAAGTGCTGAAGCCGGGCAAGATGAGTCAGAACGTTTTAAAGGACCGAATTACCGGCTACCTTGTCCCCCTTTTTATCCCTTCCGAAAAGATGATTGGCCCTGCTGTTCCATTCCACGGATGCTTGGTGGGAGGGAGGGAGGGAATTGAAGGGGTGGATTTCAAGGTGTGACAGACGATCTTCTGTGATACGAAATTGATAGAATACATTGGAAAGCCCCGTGTCGAGACCAAACTGAAATTTAAATGGGATTTCGAGTTTCGTTTTTGAAATAAAATTGATTCTTCCGATTCTCACTCCCTCTTCGGGAAAGGGATGAACGGAATTGGGAATTCAGCCCCTGGCGAGGGGAAGTTGTTGTCAAACGATGTTTTCTGCGTTGATGCGCTTTCTGACAGAGTGTTTTCGAGTTTTGAAATGAAACTCAAGTATAAAAATCATTTGGGAGTTTATTCCCCTGGGGTATGCTTCTCGTGTTACTGTTTCGGTACATTTCACTACTATATAATACATTATGTGAGTCTTGACTCTTTCTATTTCACATTCTTGGTATCTTGTTGCACAATGCATTTTACTGAAATAAATCCTTGACATTACAAATGAACTATGTTTTAAGTGACACCATTATGAAAAAAAAAATATTTAGTTCTAAGGAATATATTCCCTTCTAAAACTGTGACACTCAAGTTTTCCCTCGAATGTCTCTTTGATGTATCAAGACCGCGATAGCCGCGTAGTTATGGTTTCGTAATCGGCATTGTTTCTGTCGAGTCGTGGGCTCGAATCTTGGTATCAATGAAGACCCGTTGTGGATAGGGGTGATGCACGTTAAATCTGTCGAGGTTCTAAGTCCTCACGCTGTAGTAGTGGGGAAGTTTGTAGAAGGGGAGGTGTTATTCTTATCGCTTGACCGTATTAAGAGGTCTGCCGCCAAAGATGAGATTGAATAGGTTTTTATGTATTGGGATTAAATTTAACTAAAAAAGGAGGAGTCAAAAATGGATTGCTTTTCTTCCTAAAATTATGAATTTACATAAAATATAGAAGAAAAAATACTGGCAGAAAGTAGTGCAACCATTCAAATCAATGCATGATCTTAGTTAGTTTTCGTAGACAAATGTTTTGTTTTTACTTTTTTTTCTGTTTTTGATCTTATACTAACTGTGCACATCTGTAATAAAGAAATTCGTTGTATGTTGCATTTTAAAGAAGAATGGATTTCTGAAAAGTTTTCCTTTTACCCCGTATTTTTTCGGATTTATATCATCTTCATACCAGTATCTGTAAATGTACTTGTAATTATCTTAGTTCTATTCTTTTTACAATTCATTTTTAGTAAAAGGCGAAAGATTAGCATGATTTTGAAGAGAAACCAGAGCTAAATGAAATTGAATAAGAAATTGAAAAACTGTAACATCTTAGGTACTTGAAATATAGTATTTTTGTCAGATGTTGTAGGGCTTTTTCCTCAAAAATTATAACGAGATAAGCAGCATTATTTATTTACAAAACTAAAAAGGCTTAGAATCATGTTTAGACAATATTAAGTTATATCGAAAATAATATAGTAATATTTCATCGACACTCTACGGCTGTTAATTTTTTTTTCATCATAAAAATTCTACTAAAGGAAGATAACTATGTTCCAAAGATGACCGTATAGTTCTTAAAAATTCATTTCCTTAATTACGGCTTTTGTATGTTCAAAATTTACGTACAAATATTTTTCAATTTCTGGGTAAAATATCTTTGCAATTATTTGTAACATTGTTTTTTTACTCAAGATTTCAAAAAGTTCCATTCTGTTTTCAATAGGTTTTTTTCCCTAATTAAAAAAATTTACATCAGATACCTTTTTCTACCTTTATGCTTATGTTTTATTCGTTTCCCACTTTCTCATATTATAATCGAGTCTACCATTACCACAAATCTTATCCCTTCCTGTACGCCATCCTTTCTGACACGTTATCTCGGCTTGGAAAAGACAAATGAACCTCCATTATGCCCCTAAACTAAACACGCCATTTTGTACTTTTCGAGTCACATTACACGCCCCCATAAAAATACACCTCACAATTTATAATCTCTTGGTAAACTCCGAGAAAAATCTCAAGAAGATCCGCCATTTTCTTTCTTCTAACTTCGTTTGGCGGAGACAAGTTTAATTTGGCGTAATTGGCGGTGATGAATTCGAACACGCTTCCTCAACCTTGTTAACTCGGGAAGGGCGAAAAAAAGGACAAGATTACGAAGACGAAAGTAGACATTTATTTTGTTGGTTGTTACTAAGTGTCAAGCCACTTAAGTAATTGATGTCGAGAGGTTATTACAAAGATGGAGAATGGCAATGTCGTAGTTTTCGATTTGGAAATAAGACATCGCATCTTTCCGGAGTTATCACAATTGATTGTTTTTTAAAAATATTCCTTGAAATTTATAGCGTAGGTTTTTCCTGACTTGGTGTAATTTTATCCATCTCATTTCCCGACTAAAATAAAAATATAAAGGATCTTAACTATTATAATTACTCTATTAAAATAAAACATCCCTTGTGTCATGTTGAAGAACTATCAGTTCTCAGATTTGAAACAAATTGAAAAGATATTAAGAAGGATTTTTCATTTGTTAAGTTTATAAGAAACTTTTTATTGAGCTTTTCCTCCAGGATTAAATATATTGTCGTGACTCGTTAAACTATTATTCTTCGGTTTCAATACTTCGACACACAGGATAAATGAGGCTATTTTCAGTAAAGGATTAATGAGACCATTTACATGAAGGAACCATAATATATGAGCACACGCACCGTAAAGATAAAATATTATACATTTCTTTTCTTCTCGTAAAACGTAACTACCTTTAAAATATTCCATGAACAAACTTAACTAAAATTATGTTGCCAGATTCAAAGTGAATAAACAAATGCAAAGCAATTATTAAATAATATCAAACAGGAAATGTCGAACTTATTAGGAGTGGCAACATATATATCATGACAAATAATCCAGGATAGATTTTTAAATTAATCAAACAAGCAAGAAGCTTTCACAATTAATTTGAAATGAATTGGTTTTACTTCAATTTCTTATACAATGCTTCTCTCTCTTTCTGCAGATGATCTCTCGGCTCCTCTGGAAGTCCTGGTTGAACAGACGACCTCTAGTTCAGTGCACCTTTCCTGGAAGCCCCCTCCCAGTCCCAAAGGGCGCAACCTCAAGCTTTTCACCTATTCCCTCACTCTCACGCCCCTCACTCACTATGGACATGGTAAGTGACCTACTTCATGTTAATCATATAAAGGCAGGGTTGTAATAAATTACAAATGGTGACGTGTTACAAAGTATCTTAATATTACCTGAAATTGCTGTAGTAAATGAACGATTTCATAAAATAAAATTTTAGAAAACTATCGAAATAAACAAGCGTCATTGCTTTCCCTTAACTCATAATTTTTTGCTGTATTATTTCATATAAAAATTATATCCCCAGTTGTCGAAAATAAAATTCAGTAATTGAAAACACTTAGGCAATTTAAAAGAAGTACGATCTTACTTCCAGTTTCACCTCATCTCGAAGAAATTAAAAGAAAGATCTTCAAAATTGAAATTTTTATTTCTCGTCCTCTTTAACAGTCGTTTTAAAGTGTTTTCTCAAATTTAATTGATCTTCTTGGAAGAAAATTTTTTTTAAATAAAATGGATTTCCAATTATTTTGTAAACAAATCAATTAACAAATAACGTATAGCAATGATTATAGCAAGCGTGTTTAAAAAGACAAGATAGTTTTATAAGGTGAATCCAAAGTCTTTTTTTCCCTGACTAAAAATATTTAGCGTGCTCAAACTATTATAATTTGATGCATGTTGGTTTGTGGATGTATTATAAATATTGTAAACATTTTTAGACCTTTTACCTCAGTAAATCGTATCGTGTGCCACCTTGTTAGCTCGGAATATGTCTAGGTGGTATTCCAGTCCCCACCCAGTGCCCTTTAAATCTTCTGTTACGCTGCCAGTTTCTTTAAAAATTTCATGCCATCTCCTTATTGATTTTGTATCGAGAGGGGTGCCATCATAACAATGTTGAAATTTACGCTGAACATTCATTAGTTTCGTTAAACCAAAACACACATTGGGCTTTCTCTCGAATCGACACCATTTCGGCCGATGTCATCGTTACAAGTGCTCCCCCGAGTCACTCTTGAAAGAGCATCTCCATCATCAATTGCACACACAAAAACTAAAACTGACCTGTCCAGTGATACAAAAGTTACATTGTTATATTAACTGGTTATTTTGTAATGAACTTTTATAATCAGAGCAAGATTTTTGTCCACCCTATATTACAGAAGCATGATTTTCTTAACCTAATAAAATACATCTTGTGTTTCTTATTATTTCTTATTTGTTATAAACCTGCTGAATTCTGACTAAACGGCCATTAGAAGGCGAAATTTTAATTTTCTGTTGATCATTCCTTCCCCAGCAGGTCTAGAGAAGGAGTTTTCCCTGCCTCCTTCGATCACCTCCAAGTTGGTGGGTGGACTGACCGAAGGCACCCGATACGTGGTCCAGCTGTCTGCTATCTACGGGGACACTAATCAGAAGCTGAGCCACGACGCCCTGGTGAGAGTGGCCGCTCCCAAATTCACCGTCTTCATTCCCCCTGAAGCACAGCAAGACATCCCCGTAGGAGACGATGGTTTGCCTCCCGATGAACCACGTAAGGGTCTTTGTATAACTATTAAGCATAATGTAAAAATGTATATCTTATTATGATTTATATGCTACTACTTCTCTGGGTATTGCATGTGGTAATGTATAACTACGTACATACAGTAATACCCCGACTTACGCGAATTCAGAGTTACGCAATGGGCTCAATTCATGACGATCACGTGATAAAAACAAACACGTGTTCTCCATTGAATTCAAAACAGACATCAAACTAATTGCACTTGTTGTTCTATTTGGAAAACTTGGATGAAATTTCACATTTTATAATTGGGTAAAAATGTTCAAATGTTATTTTTAAAAAAATGAATTTCTTCAAAAGATTTTAAAATTAAAAAAAATCTTATTTTATGCATGTACTTTTGAATAAAACGCATTTTGACAAATTTGTATTTTTTAAAAGAAAGTTTCTGAAAAGATCAAAAGTTGGCAATAACGAAGCGTATGGATTGATTGGCTGAAAACACACAATTGCTTTTATCGTGTGACTATGACGTCAAATGAGATTTTGAACTGATTGGCTAAAAAACACGTGGTTATCATTATCATGTGACTATGACGTCACATGAATTGAGCCCATTGTCAAATCTGATCGACTCGACTTTTTTGTTTTCCTCATCACTGAAACTCAGATGAAATCAGTGCCAGAGACTGGTAAAATTAGTAATGTAACTGAAGAAGTGCCGATAATGCCAGGTAAATAAATTTAGAAGTAGACAGTGGTGACATTCAAGAACTGCTGGATTCCCACAATCAGGAGATGACAATTGATGAGCTTATAGAAATGCATGAGCAAGAGCAAAACATTAAAGAACTTGGGTCTTTAGACCCAGTTCAATTAGAAGATCAAATGACGGTTGGGAATTTGACAGAAGACCTCAGTTTAAGTGAAAAAGGGTTAAAAATTTTAGAAAATACAGACTGCAAAGAAGAGCATGTTTTTTCAACAAAACCAGGAATAAAAAAGTTATTAGCAAGCTACGAAGAAATTTTGCGAGAAAGAAAAAAGGCTCTTTGGAGCGGCAGACTACTTTGTTAGATTTTATGAAATATTTTACATTAAAATAACTTTGATTTGTGATTTTGTATTTTTGTTATCTTAGATTTTATCAAACATTTTTTGTAAATTATTATTTTCTTCCGTTTCCGGCCCCAACTTAAAATAATTTATATGTATTTATACGAGATTATACCCCGACATACGCGAATTCGACTTACGTGGTTATCACTTACACCCACCTATCACGTAAGTTCAAGGTATTACTGTACATTTCTTTTTTTATTATTATTATTGATATCTAAGTCTTACCTTTGAGCTTTCGATTATATTCAAAAAAATTTTATAGCCTTCACCTCATGATTTTAAAAGGACAAGACTTGAATTTCCTTAACAAAACGGATTTTTCATTCCCGTAACCCACCATTTCCACAAAACCCGTTCTTAGCAAATTTCTATTATGCAAAAGAAACATGCTTGACAAATTTTAAGAAAGTTGATTTAATAGTTCAAAAATGGAAATTTCAACCTATAACGACCTCGCAATCTTCCCTTGGGAGTCGATTTCTTTAAAACTCCTGTTTACAGCGCATCTCTACTCTCCCAAAGAAATATGCTTACCGAATTTCAAGTATGAGTTCAAAAACGTGTAGCACGTTTTTATCTGTAACACCTCCGTAACCTCCCCTTCCCCTCTTTTTTTGGAAATCGATTTCCTTAAAAGTTGCTAAAACTAATAAGATGTCACTAAATATAGTAATCATTTTTTAAACATGAGTAAGAACGGCTTTCCTATTGGCTGCATATCAAGGAGTTAGTCGACTTCGCACATACAAACTCTTCCTTAAGTAAGGAGGTAGAAAAAGTTCCCAAAAAATAAATTTTATAAGTTTCTTTTTTAATGAAAATATACTTTTGACTCTTTCGAAACACCAACGATGCTCCCTGCAAAATTTTTGAAACGATACGATCAATGGTGTGGGTTTGTATAAGTTCCGAACAAATATACAAGAATTCAAATTTATGTATAAGATAAACAAAAATATATATACTAGAAATTACGTAGTGCAAAATTAGTAATTTACAAATGAAATATTTTATGTGTGGAATTGCAAGTCATGGAGAAAATGTACACAGGGAAAAAAAATTGTGGAAATATTTGTGGAAAAAAAACAGGTGAAAATGTATTACTTATTAAAACTTATCATTGTTTTTATAGTAGCAAATATAATGATAATGTTAGGTTGGTTTGTTTTCTCCTTCGAAAAAGTATGTTTTCTTTGGAACATTTTCATTACATTATATTGATAGTTTGTTTTAACTTGTCGATTTCTTCATCTACGAGTTTATGGTATTTTCGCACATTCATGTACTACAAGGGAGTCGAACTCAAAGGCTAACATTGGCCAAACAAATAAGGTTTAACTTAAAGAGGCCGCAAAAAAAATCAATATTCGTAGAAATGTAAGTTTATTTCGAATAATACATTATAAAATAAACATAAGTAAACAAACCAGAAAAATTTATTGTTTACTACTTGTATGCTACTATTTTTCTTATTTCGTAATAAATTTTGATATTTTATTTATATTATTGTGTCCCGATGTACTAGCCCGCATGTAGTCCGTGGGCCACTAGTTTGAAACCCCTGATGTACATAGTTGTGCAGAAATCCCATATGCAATCGGTCCGCAATGCAAATCGATTTAAGCAGCCTTCGAAGCTGTCCTTCTGCATTTCCAATGACCATACAGTGTTCCTGATTCAATTGTGAAGAGATTATTCTGGTGTAATTCGCGGCATCTAATGGTATTAGGCTTATGTATGTAACGTTACGCCGAATTGATTCGATTTCTCTTAGAACACTTGTGGTGCTAGTACGCTTTGTTCAAGTTAATTAAGACGCTCCTCTGTTTGTTCTGACCGATTGTAGTGAAACTTGTGTTCGGCCATCTTTGATGTATCACTTTAACTCCAACGAAACGAAGGTAAAGTGTTTTTAACTTACATCTCTTTGTACATGAGAATACTTTTTAATCAATAAGAATTCTATATCCAGAGTTAGCGCGAGAGTGGAAGGTATTTTTAAAAATTACATTCTATGATTAAAATATAAGCCCCAGAAGTTAAAGTATGCATAAAATCTGAGAAATCATTTTTCTTTACCAATAAAAAATTGAAAACTTTAATAATATGCTGTATAATCATGGTGTCTTTTTTTAATCTGTTATAAATTACAAGGATTCATTCTAGTGTTTAATACTACCATGAATATGATTTTTTTTTCAAATTTTTTGCAATTTTGTAATAAAATTTAAAAATTCAGTTCTGCATTTCCTCTAAAATAAGACCTAATTGAAAACTAAGTTCTGGCATCATTTTTCAGGATGCGCAGTATAAGTCCTAGTTAAGATAGTCAACCAAGTGGACACAAGATATTGTCGAATGATCAGTGGAAGCTTAGATATTACACACGGGCATATTTGATGACAAACTTATTGCTAGCGATTGCTTAGAATATCCTTTATTCAGTGTGGCATAAGATGCAACGCGGACGATTAACATTTTAATGGTTTATAAATTTAAAGAGAATAGTATTGAAACACGTATGTTGTTTTCCTCGCAATAACACTCTCTTTGAGGAAAATTGAGTTTTACAGGAGAGTTCGTTTATATTTGTATAAGATTATGGCAACTCCCGGAACACGTGAGCATGGTGACCAGACGGACAATTTTATCGCCATAACGACAAATTTGGTGACAAATTATAGCATCAAGAACCCATCGAGAAGTCTTTGGAATCGACCATTCAGAAAATTTCCATAAGGCTATGGAACAGTCGGTGGAGTTCGGAAGTCAGTCATTCGAGATTAGAATCTGCTTGTGCGTTGTCTGCATTAGGACAGAGATACTTTAAGTTCCTGCTTGTGCAACTGGTTTAGTGAGACGTTTCTGAAGTGCTTTGAGGCTTGTTTATAACGAGTACGTCTTTCCAATACTGTAAATAATCTGTTTAGATATTTATTTGTGTAGATATCTGTTTGTTCTTGTCAATTAATAAATCTGTTATTATTCAAATAATTAGAGTGTTCAGCTGCTTTTCTCCCGCTCAAATTTGTAACAATATATTCATTCTTAGACAAAATGAGAGCAAAAATAAATAACTATTCCATCAAGTAAAAAAAAAATTTAAAGGTTTCAGGGGTATAAGCAGTTACAAAAAAGTATTTTCGAAGACTCTAGGTGTAAGAAACTTTGAGCCTTTTTGCAAAGAGAAGTTGGATCTTCGAATGGTGTAAAAATGGCGATCAAAGTTTTATAACCTCAGTCAGGTTATCGTAAAATTATGTTCAACAGGTGGACGAAGTAAAGGCTAAGAAGCATACACTTAGATCAAATTTCAGCAACCTTTATTTTCTGAGTGGAAAGACATTATCTAAGAAAGGATTACTGACAGAAGGGAGAAGTGTATCTGTTCGCAGGTCTGCTATTCAAGCATTTGCTTTAGCAATGGCATCACGATTAGGCTAAGCTCCAGAAGAATTTAAGGCATCCCATTGTATATTTGTATAAGATTATGGCAACTCCCAGAACACGTAAGCATGGTGACCAGACGGACAATTTTATCGCCATAACGACAAATTTGGTGACAAATTATAGCATCAAGAACCCATCGAGAAGTCTTTGGAATCGAACATTCAGAAAATTTCCATAAGGCTATGGAACAGTCGGTGGAGTTCGGAAGTCAGTCATTCGAGATTAGAATCTGCTTGTGCTTTGTCTGCATTAGGACAGACATACGTTGAGTTCCTGCTTGTGCAACTGGTTTAGTGAGACGTTTCTGAAGTGCTTTGAGGCTTGTTTATAACGAGTACGTCTTTCCAATACTGTAAATAATCTGTTTAGATATTTATTTGTGTAGGTATCTGTTTGTTCTTGTCAATTAATAAATCTGTTATTATTCAAATAATTAGAGTGTTCAGCTGCTTTTCTCCCGCTCAAATTTGTAACAATATATTCATTCTTAGACAAAATGAGAGCAAAAATAAATAACTATTCCATCAAGTAAAAAAAAAAAAATTTAAAGGCTTCAGGGGTATAAGCAGTTACAAAAAAGTATTTTCGAAGACTCTAGGTGTTAGAAAGTTTGAGCCTTTTTGCAAAGAGAAGTTGGATCTTCGAATTGTATAAAAATGGCGATCAAAGTTTTATAACCTCAGTCAGGTTATCGTAAAATTATGTTCAACAGGTGGACGAAGTAAAGGCTAAGAAGCATACACTTAGATCAAATTTCCGCAACCTTTATTTTCTGAGTGGAAAGACATTCTCTAAGATAGGATTACTGATAGAAGAGAGAAGTGTATCTGTTCGCAGGTCTGCTATTCAAGCATTTGCCTTAGCAATGGCATCACGATTAGGCTAAGCTCCAGAAAAATTTAATGCATCCCATTGATGAATGGCTTCCTTCCACGATGTGAAACGGTAGGAAGGTTCTGAAGATGTTTCATAAGACAACGACGTGGCTTTATTTGAATAATTACCAATTTGTGTCTCTATAGAGAGAGCGATAAAAATAAATGTAATTCTTGAACGTATGTATATTATTTTTCAACTGAGAACATGTCCAATCTCGTAAAACTCTTGCCCTTTCTCCAGATATGTAATCTTGAAGTGAAATGAAACTGAGCGCATGCTCGAAAAGAGTTATTGACGCAATTGATATACACTTATATGGTGCCACACTAAAAAGAGATGCCAGCTCCCGGAGAATGTTATAGGTCTGCAGTGATAAAAATATCAATCCGCATCCCCATTGAAAATAAAAAATGTGTATTGTGTAAAATAATTGTAAAAACTTTATATACTTTAATGTGTAACAAATATAAGTAATTTCATAACAATATTATAAAATTCTAAAATGATAAACTGACTTGTCTCTAGCATTTAATATCCGTTTTTCAATTTCCTCCCTTGATTAACAAGACATCCATAATCACAAGAATTTAAAATAAAATCATGAATTTAAAATAAAATGCCCCAAAAATCAGTTCAAGATACAAAATCACAAGAAACACTTCAATAGCTTTAAAATAGAGAAAGACGAATGTATGTTAAAAAAGAATAAAATTCAGCAAATTCGAATTAAATGTTTAAAAAAAAATATGAAAAGCAACAAGAGAGAAAAAACAGAGAAGTATTTTTAATGGGGGAAAGGGACTTAACAATAATTGTATTAAAATAGGAGTAACTTCAAAGGGAAAAGCTTTTAAAAGAATACTTAACAAGAGCCATATCTCTTTGAAGTAACAGAACCTTGATTCAATTATTTCTTTATGAACAATTCAATTATGCAAATTCTTGCATTTAGCGTAAAAAATAAATATTTCGCTGAGTGATTTTTTTCATTGATATTATGTATCTTAAATTTAAAAAAAAGGAAAATTTTAAAAATGTTTCTTTTTCAATTCCTTACTATTAGCTCACTATCTATATATATAAAGGAGAAAAGCGACTGACTCACTGACTGACTGACTAATCACGATATCTCCGAAACTATTCAACCTACCGACTTGAAATTTGGTAGACATGTTCCTTTCATAGAGTAGAGATCAGCTAAGAACGGATTTTGCGAAATTTGAAACGCAAGGGGTGTTATAAATAATTGTTTCTATTTTTACACTACTCAACGTACAATCTTGTAATTGGGTAAGCAGATTCCTTTCATGGAGTAGAGATCCGCTACAAATTAGATTTTGGGAAAATAGCCCCCAAGGGGTGGTGAGGGGGAATAAGGGGCGTAAAAGATAAATACCTCCGTTTTTAAAATACTTGACCTACCGGCTTGAAAATTGGTAGGCATAGTTCTTTCATGGAGTTAAAATCCGCTACAAAATGGGTTTTGGAAAAATTGACCCCCAAGGGGTGTTGAGGGGGGTTAAGGGGCGTAAAAGATAAATATTTTCGTTTTTAAAGTACTTGAACTACTGGCTTGAAAATTGGTAGGCATAGTTCTTTCATGGAGTTAATATTCGCTACAAAATGGGTTTTGGGAAAATTGACCCCCAAAGGGTGTTGATTCCGATTTTTAAACTATTAGACGCACAGTCTTGAAATTTGGTAAGCAGGTTCCTCTCATAGTGTAGAGATACGCCACAAAATGGATTTCGTGAAAATAGACCCCCAAGTGGCGTTAAGGAGCTTAAAGTTCGTTATAGATAATTACCTTTTCATTTTTAAACTCCTGGAAGCACAGTCTTTACATATGATACACAGAATCCTTTTATGGAATAAAGATTCCATATATAATGTGTTTTGTGAAAATCTACCCCCAGGTGGCTTTGCGGGGTCTCAAGGGGCGCTTAGACTCTCAGTCTTCAAATTTGGTAAGCAGATTTTTTTCGTTGAGCACAGACAGAACTGCTACAAAATGGGTTTTGCGAAAATTAACCCACAAGTTTCATTTCGGGGGATTAAGGGGCGGGCGTTATGGATAAATATTTCTGTTTTTAAACTATCCGATCTACCTGCTTGAAAATTGTTAGGCATGTTCCTTTCATGGAATAGAGTTCTTCTAACAAAGAGTAAAACGAAAATCGACCCCTAAGGAGGGTTGCGAGGGTTCAAGGGGAGTTATAGAAAAAAATTCCTGTTTTTGAATTTTTAGACCCACATATATGAAATTGGTTAAGCATGCTTTTTTCTTTTGTTGTTGTTGAATAGGGATCCACTAAGAATGTATTTCAGGGAAATAAACTCCTGGGGGAGCAAGGGGTTACTGGAGTGTGTTGACAAAAAATTTCTTTTTTCGAACTACAAGAACTATAATAATGGAATTTGGCTTACATTTTTCTTTTGTTGAATTTAAATCCGCTAAGAATGGTTTTTGGGAGAACGACTCTCAACGGAATTATGGGGGGGGGGGGGGGTATTGATAGTAAAAATTTTGTTTTTACCCTATTAGATTTAGATTTGAAATTTGGCTTCCATGTTTGTTTTATGGAGTAGAGATCCACCTAAAATTGGTTTTGCGGAAATTCACTTTGTTATAGGGAATATTACGATAGTGTAAACATCATTCTATACTCAATTTTAGAGAATACTAGATAATACAAATTAGTAGTTCTGTCCTTTTTTTTATCAAGAGGGGAGAGTTACAGGTAAAAGTAATATTTTTCAATATAAAAATACAATAGAATTCTTAATGTGCTAACACATAGATATCAATATTTTATATATATAAACAGATATATTTATAAAACATCATGAAATACCCAGCGAAGCAGGAGGGTAACGGCTAGTGTTATAATAAAATATGAACTACATTGGAAGTTTAAAAATTCAACAATATATATATATATTATAAAACATCAGGAAATACCCAGTGAAGCGGGAGGGTAACGGCTAGTATATATATATATATATATAGTAGTGGATTACAGTTGATGTTAATAAAGTTTTTTCAAATATTAATTCCTTAATTAAATTAAAAAATGAATAAATAGTACCAAACACAAAAATAATAGTCCAACAGCATATATAAAAAGGAAAATCGCTTGCTGTGTCCCTGTTGCGCAATGGATAGCGCGTTCTACTTCTAATCCAAAGGTCGTGGGTTCGGATCCCACCTGGGATGGCCTGATTTCTGAAGGAATAAATAAATATATATATATAATAACAAAATAATAGTCCAACACCATATATAGTAACAAAAATTGGAAAATCGCTTTCTATTTTGCCACTTAATATTGTAATTCTGTCATATGTATATACATATTTATATTAGTTGTAATTATTTTATAAAAACTAACTATACGATTTTTCTTTGCTGACCTAAGTAGGAATTTAATTTTAAAAAAATTTTATATTGCTTGTTTTATTGAAATATAAGAACCCCCACAAAGTGTTTTATTATGAATATACATTTAACAGAGAAAAAATATTCAGAATGGGTGTGTTAAAAATTAAAATTTTCTATAACTTCTTCTTGCTGTCTTGTCTATGGATTTAGTGCATTTCTATATTGGTCCAAAAGCTCCAATAACACGCTGGAACTTGAGGGCTGTAAAGAATGTCCTGTGGCGATGCATCAAGTTTAAAAAGAGATACAAGAGTGGCCTTGCAGTCAAACATATGGTCTGGTGTTTAATTAGGTTTGGGGACATTTTCTACACATGGGGTGAGATCGAAAATTATCTGGAGATATTTTCGTACATTTGAAATGCCCCGTGCGTAGTCTTACAATTGTAAACGACGAGTTTCTGGGGCAATTGAGCTCTGGGATAGTTGGTTTTATAAAACGCTGGTTAAATATTTTGCGCTTGGCTACCACGTTTGCGTCCTCCGAGGTGACAGTGGAAGGCTGATCCAAGTCCCGATCTTCCTTAGGGAGGACGTCCGCACATTCATTACCCCCAATGCCCACGTGGGCAAGAATCCACTGGAGTGTACTTAGTATATTTATCTGCCAGATGAGAATGTTAATTCCTTGTGTCACATTGGTATCTTCATTCCAAATGGCCTCGAGAGCTTTAACTTAAATGTATTAAATCATCGCATAAGCATTGGATTGAAATTTTACTTAAAGCATTTTCGTCTGTTTTTTCATACAACTTTTTCTCAAACATTAGATAAATAAAATATTTTGCTTTACTCGGTTCTTCCAAAGTTTTTAACTCGCTTTCTATTTCTTTTACAGCTTGCAACTGCAGTGACACGGGAATGGTGGCCTGTACGAGACGCCCTGGCTTTGTAGAGTGCACATGTCAGCCAGGATACGGGGGCACATGGTGTGAAGAGTGCGCTCCAGGAAATTTCAGGGCGGGAAAAGAATGCGTGGTCTGTCCTTGCTCTAATCTTACCTCCACCGCAGAATGCAAAATGGGTAAGTAATGTGTGTGTCATATTATTACTTATCTAGGATGAGTTGGTTTGAATTGAGCAACAAAGGGTGACGGTCCTCACAATTTTGAACCATGATCACGTGGTCAAAAACTGACACGTGAACTCACATTCTTCTCTTGTCACCACTCAGAGATCTGACAGGCTTCACGAGTATATAACTTCATTTCCCACGGTCTTTAGAAACATAAAACTCAATTTCGCTCTACCTATTGGTTAAGATCCTTTTTTCTACTAACCGGATAATATCCAACCTCCACGTATCTAAAGGGAAAAAAGGAAAAAAAATCGCGTAAAGTATGCATCGCTCTTTTTTTCTCACTACCTTTTCCGGTGAGGTTCGTTTTGTTCCCATGGTAGCAAACGAGAACATGTTTTTTAAACTTGAATGTAAAGGAAATCCTTTTAAAAACTATCATCCATGTTGTTGTTGTTGTTTCTAATGCCACCTGTCTGACGTAGTCAGATCGAGGCTCACGAAATTCATCATGGCATCGGGCTATATTGTATGTCTGTCGTTAGCCGTAGCTTTGAGCACCATGCAAGTGACAGTATGATTTGGCTCGATTCCACCCCAATTTTGAGGGAGAACAACACCCTGGGAGAGTTCTCCCTTATCCATCCATTATTACAGTTTAGAAATCGAACAAAGATAATTCAGAACGCAGGAATTTTCTGAGCTTGATGATCTCAAGCGAATGTTCAAATCTGATGTACTTTTATTTTAAAGGGAATGATAGGCACGATTCTCTTTAAAAGCCCTATGAAGTAATATTTATTGTTTATCAAATACTGTACGGGAATTATTTCATTTCAAGAAGTGTTCATAAAGAAGCATGCATGAGTCGTGGTAGTCCCAACAATTTAAAGACTGTGAGTCTTGATTCCACTAAAACCTGTATTGGAATAATGGCGGGTGCTATACGTTAAAAGAGGCTGGACCTCACTTGTTACTTAACTACAGTTCAAAATTCTGAATTCCATCTATAGTAACCATTAAATATATATCTAGAAATGTGTTAATTTGAATCAAATTTAGAAAAAAAAATGCATTTTCCTCCAGTTTTTCTCAGAATTGCACTGCTATCTGGTGCGTTTCTGGTGTAGTACACGTATCTAACTGTTACATATTTATATGAAGTTGAATCAAATAAAAATAGAATTGGAGTCATCGTTATTAAAAAATCTATTTCGTTTCAAATGTAACCTCCAATGCTAAATAAGAGATGTCCTTTGTTTCGCCAAGTGATCAATGCTTTGTTCGATGGCTGAAAAGGGAACTATTTTCCAACAGTGTCCATGACTTCTCTATCCGATCCTTTGATACATTGCTTAGCAGACAAAAATTGTGCAAGTCACATGGTGATAGATCTGGGTGTGACTTGGGTGTTTCATCCTTGTTCATGGAAACTTTACCAAAGTGTTCTGAATAGAGTCCGCCGTATATTTTCATGCAACAAAACTATCCCAGAGAGCAAATAGAGTTGCAAGAAAAGATGCTGAATATCGCAATACAGAGAACTGCATAAAACGTTTACCTGATCGAAAATCGTGTCAACTTGACTTTGACACTACTTTGCATCAAATGCGCAGCTACCGCTGTATCTACCGTATCAATGATACGGGGGCCCCAAGCTACAGTTCCACTAACAGGGCACTCATACCTGAAAAAGGACCCCAAAGGAATTTTGATACAGGGTCTACTCAAAACTAGCTACTCAAGTACTCTGTATCATCTTGGACTTCTTTAGCGTTTAATAACTCGGATATTTCTGATGTTGGTTTGTCGTTTGCTTTCCGATTGAAAGTAATAGTACCAAAGTTGTAGTCTTATATAATACATATGATTATACTTACTTTTATAAATTCATATTTGCTTTTGTAATGCTGATGATTTCTTGCTTTTTTCTCCCCAGAGACTTCAGGTCAAGTATCTTGCGTTCAATGCTTACCCGGACACCGAGGTAGCCTGTGCACATCTTGCACAGCTGGTTACCAGTGGACCGAGGACAAGTGTGTACCCCTGAACTGTTTGAGCTCGAGTTTGTGTGCCCAACAGAGGGACGCCCCAGGATGTGAGGAATGTGTTTTCTTCGACAACAAGTTCCCTACCACTGCGCACAGAAGCAAGTCTGGTGAGTCTTTTATTAGTTTCTTTCTATGGCGGGAATATAAAACAGGGTATGGATTTGATGTTTCAGATTGGGGACTGAATAATTATATTCATTTCACTTCGGAATGATTTAATACAGCGGTTCTTAAGCTTTCGATCATCTCGCCTCCGCCTACCCTTTATGTATCAGCCTGACATCTTAATATTCTTGATCGAAATACATGTGTGTTCTGGAATAGTTTTTTTCATTAGGGGCAATTTAGGGATCTAGTCTAAGATGGCACATCTTTCAATTTTTCCACGAGGCCTTTCAGAGTTTGCAAAAGAGGGAAATCTTAACGGTACACGAGAGACTCCGCGGACCCCCTAGAAAGACGCTGGGGATCCTCAGGGGTCCACGAACTACAGTTTAAGAACCGCTGATTTGATAGGTTTAAAGAAAATTAGGATTTTTTTTCGTTGCAAATGTTTTAATTAAGTGTCACGTCCGTGTTTATTCTCAATTACTAAATTAATAAGATTGATACGTATTAATATTATCTAAAAGTCTATTTATTAGTATTATAATTAATACTTTCACTGGTATCTAAAAGTTAAGCATATTTGAGAAACTGTAGGATTTAATAAGACAACAATTCTTGATATTGTGTTTACGTGATCTCTTGCTGTTAATCATGGTCTAATGCAGGGGTGACCAACCCGCGGCACGCGTGCCACATTGTGGCACGCGGGGGTCGTAACTGTGGCACGCGAAGGCTTTTTGAAAAATTACAAAAATATTATGAAAATATTACTGAATTAATTGAATTACAATAAAAAAATTGTTATGAAGAGAATATGTAAGAAACAGAAATTTTCAGCGTGAGATTTTAAGGGCGCTAAGCAAGATTTTTCTTTTCTTCAGAAAAACGCCAAAAATGACATCATGATCCAAAACTTACAATTCTACTGCTTTGTAACATTCCGAGAAAAGTGTTGAGTAACGTAAGACTAAAAACAAATAAATTCTCTCTCTCTCTCGGACGGTCGAAACTGCCCAAAAAGTCACCCTCTCTCGGGGGCGGTTAATTTTTAACATCTCAGATTTTCATTCAAATTTCAGCTTCCCCGTGCAGGGCTGAAGTTTATAGCTATTGGCTGTCAGCGTGATGTCAGATAAAAAGTTTTTTCCGGAGATGTTGGCTATTTACGATTTCTGTAATGTCAAGAAGTAATTCTGCAATATATTAGGAGTGCAGTTGTTGATACGGTAGAAGTAATTCTATCTACACAAAGTAGCCGCTTTGTAAAGCAGAGGGAGTGTGAACTTGCATCCATGACTAATCAGAATGCTGGATTCGGAGCCTAAAAAATTTGTAGCGTAACATTGGCAAATTGTTTCTAGCTGTCAGACTCAGTTGATTTTAAACTCTGTTTAGCAAGACGTTTAGCTTTTCTCCTTTTCTAAAATTGTTTTTAGATTTTAGTGTTGAGCGTAGTTGTTTAAATTTTTTTAAATTTTCAATATGTTTATGAGTAAACCTTGACTTCGAAAAGAAATTATGAAGAGGATATTGCAGCACGTGATTTTAAAATTGTCTGGGAAGAACAATATTTGTTTACTCATCAAAATGCTTCCAAGCCTGTTTGTTTGATAAGTGGAATTTGTATAGCAGTTGCAAAAAAAATTAACTTGGACCGTCATTTCAAACAACTGCATAGTGATTTCAACAGCAAATATCCTGTTGGATCAAATTTGCGAACGGAATTCATCAATAAAAAAAAGAAATCTTTAGCCGACCAACAATCTTTGTTCCAGAAGAGAAATGACGAAATGGAAGCCATGGTGAAGGCTTCTTATGAACTTTCTTTGTTGTTAGCCTGCAAGAAAAAACTATATTCTGACGGAGAGGAGATAATAAAAAGCAGCCTTTTAATTTTCGCCCAAAATGTCGGTGATCTTAATATCAAAAATATGGTTGATAAAATAGCTTTGTCCAGAAACACCGTCATGCGTCGTATAGATGACATGGGCCAGGATGTTGGAACACAAATTGTTTCTGGACTTCAAAATTGCAAATATTTTTCATTAACTTTGGATGAAAGCTGTGATATCACTGAAAATGCGCAGTTAAGCATCTTTGTGCGTTACACGAACGAAAATTTTGATACTGTGGAAGAACTTCTTGATTTGCGCCAACTAGTTTTAACTACAGGTGAAGACATTTTTAAGGAACTTAAAAACGTAATTGAAATTAACAAAGTAGAATGGACAAAATTAGATAGTGTTTGCACAGATGGAGCACCTTGCATGGTTGGCAGAATAAAAGGTTTTGTTGCATTGCTGGAAAATTATTTGGGAAGAAAAGAGTTTTCAAGTATCATTGTATTATTCCTCAAGAAGCTCTTTGTGCCAAGGACTTAAACTTGTGTTTCGTTGTTGACCCCGTGGTGCGCTGTATCAACAAAATACGAGCTCGTGCTCTGAATCGACGAAGATTTCCTACGCTTTTCCCCGAAGAAACGGAAGAAAATGGCGAGTTACTCCTTCATTGTAATGTGCGCTGGCTTTCCAAAGGAAGTTCTCTTGCGAGATTTTGGAGTTTGAGGGAATGTGTTTCAGAATATCTGGAAGAAAACGATGAACTGCCCCGTGAATGCTCGCTCCTCAGGAGTGAAAATTGGCTGTGGGATTTAGCTTTTCTTACCGATATAATGGAACATTTAAACAATTTAAATTTAAGATTACACGGAAAAAATTGTATTTTTCCTACCCTAGTTGGTCATATATCTTCTTTTGTGAACAAACTTTTGCTTTTTTTGTCTGGATTTTGGAGAGAAAAAATTAACTCATTTCCCATTCATGCAGGAATGATCTGCCAAAGTTAGTAATGTTCCAAACTAAGATAGATTTAAAAATTTAATATCCATTTTGTAGGATTCTTTCAGTGCCAGGTTTGAGGATTTCAAAGATGATAAAAAAATACTGAACTTTTCACTAATCCTCTTTCGATTTCTGTTCAAGACATTAATTCTTACTACATCAGGTACAAATTGAAATTATTGACCTACAGCACCATATAACTCTGAAAAGCAAATATAAGAAAATTATTTTAACCGCAAATGATCCGAATTACATCGAATTTTGGAAATTTGTGCCACCAAGTAATTTTCCAAACTTACATGATTTAGCGGTCAGATATTGTTGTATGTTTGGATCAACATATGTTTGTGAAGAAATGTTTTCTGTTATATATGAACGTAATTAAATCAAAATATCGCTCAAAATTAACTGATATGCACCTTAAACACCTAATTTTGTTAGTATCTTCACGAACTAATCCAAATATAGATGATTTAGTAAAAAAAACTACAGATTCAAAAGCCACATTAAGAGACTGCTTAGTAATCATTTAAAATTAACTGTTTCAAGTTGCTTATTTTTAATTTGGTTCCTTAGCTAACTGACTGATCCTGTAAAAATTTATCAACAATAAAATATAAGTTTCTACTTTTGTTTTATTTTTATACCATTTTCTTTTTACATATTCACTGTATAGAACTTGCATTTAAAAGTATGTTTTTGGTGTAAATAACCCATAATAAGCCTATAAGTAACATTTTTTCACTTTTGTATATTTTTTAGTTTGGTGGAAAAGTTGAAAGTGGCACGCGTAATTTTTTTTTATCAGATTGTGGCACGCTTTCCAAAAAGGTTGGCCACCCCTGGTCTAATGTGTACATACAAAATTTTTGTCTGTGACATAATAGGAGGAAGGAAAGTGTCATTGGGAATATTTTAAATAAAGTGATGTAAATATGCATTCGAGATTCTGGTTGTTTGTGCATTTAATGATGCGTATTTCAACTATTGCAAAATTGATGACTGTGGCTCAGAAAGTCAAATAGGCTTAATTTTAAAAGGCAGAAAAGGGATTATCAGAAAAGTATTTTGTGTCGTAAATGTTGTCCAATGTCTAATTTCCAAAATATAAAAACAGCACCAAACCATTAGAAATCTTCTGAGACAAATTGTAATAGATCGACCGAGAATAACAACTAGGCAAGACTGATTTCTGTTCGTAATTGATTTTTAACCGTAACCAGACGATTTATGCCAGAAAGTTTCATCTGTGCTAGCTGTGACCACTAGAATAATGATTTCCCAGCAAACAGCGTACAGGACAATAAGGAAGAGTAACCTGTATACTAGACATCTAACTGTTGTATATCTTTCATTTGACTATTTTTTATTTCCATAGGAAATCTTCTATATGTATATTGTCTTTTACAAAAAAAAAAAAAAAACATGTTTGAGATCTCGTTGCTAAAAATACCATCTTATCCGTTTTTAAACTCAGAATTTTTTTTCTTCCAGATCGCAGCATCGCCGACGGAACTCTCCCCTTAATCGCTGTCATCGTGACTTTAGGGGTCCTTCTCTTAGTCGCTGCCATGGCAACCTGTTACCGTTATTGGGACTATCGTCGCCATCAGCCTAGGATCCCTTTCTGGAGCATCGAGTTGCAGGATGAGAAAACGGACCTGCACTCTCACTGCCAATACCAGCACCTGGATGCTGCCACCAACAAAACAGTTTCAGCGGCCCAACCCCCGATTCACCAATCCAATGGCGAAGTCGGTCGACTGAACAGCGACTCCCTCAGACGGACATACAACACCATCAACGTCTGAGCGGTGCCACACTCAATCGAAGGAACTGAACAAGATGGTCTTGTGTACTATGCTTCTATCTGTACCAATATCCTTGATAGACGCGGACACAGGCTCGATTTAGATTGTATTTGAATACAATTGACTTGTTTTGTGAGTGGATCTGATAGTGGAATGAGTGATGCCAGCGATTAGAAGCGCCGATGCCCAAAGACAAACACGAAATTCTTATACTTATCGGTTTTTAACATCGGATGTTCGTTAGAGATGTCATCGGAACTTCTAAGAAATATATTAATTCCGAAACTTTAATAGCGTTTGTCTTTTGCTTGATGTTTTAATATATATTTTGACTTAATATAAGCTTTCTGTCTACTGTATACATCATTTTGAATTTATCCAGAGTTAAATTCCATAATTGCGATTCAATGTATCGTTCAACCCAATTTTGGTCTAGTATATGGAACTGGATCTCCACAAAACTCACGAGAACTGTTTTCTGCAAGAATTTTTTTGGTGTGACATATTATTTAGTCAATCCAAGTTCGATGCTTAATTTAGAAGGCGAATGTATAAAACCAAAAGAAGGATTCCTTTTCAGCGAATGTCATAAACATATTTTTTGAATTCGAATCAGATGAATAATGGCTAAATGGTAAAACTGTAGATAACAATATAAATCCCTGTTAACCAATTATATTCATTTGGTTTGAGTTCAAGGATTATAATTAAATTTAAAGTCGATTTAAATAATTTGTTTATTTTTAACTATTTATAAACATTCATTTAGATTTATTTTCTGATATGGGTCGAAGATGTTCGACTTAATCGAAGGTCATTTGAATCCTGGAATTAGTTGGATTCACGAATTTTGTCGATGGTGGATTCTAATGAATCAATTACAGTATCGTTATAATTCAGTGTTGTAGTGCTCAAATCCTAAAAATGACACTAAAGCTAGAGATCGTAAGTTTTCATTCAGAATTCATAAGCATATTTCGGAATAGAACTGTCACTTGAAAAATTGTTTTGTTACGATATTTAATTATTTCAGCATAATCTGAAAAACACTGTGTCTTTAAGATGACAGTATTGTAATCATTAATCTTTACAATAAGGCTGATAAAAGCCCGCGTAGTGTGGAAATGGAATATTGATGCCCTGATATTCTAATGATTGAGTTTAATGCAACTAACATGGCATTGATAATAAGGCCTGGTTATTTGAATAATAACGAAGGAGTTAATTACATGTCATTATAGTCGCAGTAATGACGGAACATTGCAAAGCAAACACCACTGTAATATTGGTAATCACAGAATTACTGCGTAGTGGAAATACATGCAACGATAAATTTTATGTTTGGATTTGGGCATTAAAAAATCGCTATTCTTCAAACTACAAAAATTAATCTTTATCTTAATCAGAATGGAATAAAAGTAGAACCATTCAGAAGTTTTAAAGAAAAATAACGTATTATACACAAAAAAGTGCGTATTTAGTGATCACTGTATTAAAAACACACACAAAAATGTTTCGTTAAAAATGTCTAGTTTATAATTGTCACAAGTGATTGCGATAGAAAAGAAACATTTTTTTTCCTATGTCTTCTCTTTCCCTATCGTTATTGTACAAAAGAATTACACAAAATATGGAGAAAAAAAAGTACTTCTTAGAATGAGGAATAGCAATTGAATTCTACAAGTATTTGATAAAATAAAAGATGTTCTAAATTCAAGAAAAGGCCAGAGCGCGAGAAATTATGCTTTGCACTTTATAGAAGAAAAAAATGTGTCAATACTTTAGTAGTGGTGATAATAAATTCAAATATTACCTATAGAGTTCATACTAAACAATTAGTCAGAAATAATAATTTTTACCCGAAACGAGCTTTGTAACTCCTATCTGCTAATTATTTTATTACAATCGCTTCATTTTTTAACTTCATTTTTTTTACTATAACTAATTATAGTAAAGCTGTTTGAATCATCAGTCCTCTGTTAAGATGAAAACGTCTAGCAAAATATCCTTAATCAATTAACTGACTGAACAATTTCATTTTCAAGAGTTCTAGAAAAAATATGCTTTTGATTCATGTATGTTGATTTAATAAATGGTCGACGTCTCTGTCTAAATTAAATAATGAAGCTTCGAATATTTTGGAGAAAAGCGTTTGAAATTTTGGTACTTTTAATCAGTCGAATACAAAAAGCATGACGTCTTCATAAGAATTCGACTATAGTCACATTTCTATTAAGTGTGTCAACATTTTTAGTAGGTGGAGCATCTTGCCCAGTCTCGATGCAATTTCTTTTAAAACTATATTCAACAACGCCTTGCACAATTTTAGTGAGTTCTCTATCAAAGTGTTGCAATCAACAGTTAAAACTTTGGTGTTAGTGGCTTTTCTTCTGTAAGCTTTTTACTGCAATCAGTGGCACTTGTAAAAAATGCGTACGGTTTTTAAACACTGTAAGACAAGGCATGCTGCCACAAATATTAACAGTTTTATTGCCTTATGTATATTACAGTAAGAGGTGAATAGTTTTAATATTTAATACTGGGCACATTAAATTCCTCTTTTTCTTTTCAATGAACTTCCTTTTCATTTAATTAAAGTGTTCTCTAGTATGTTTTGGTAATAATGGCTGGTAAGACTAAAAAGAATTAAAACTTATTCATATCATACATGAAACAAACACAAAAGTTATCTAACTCAATCTTTTTTTAAATATTATGTATACGCATTATTGAATGATTCCGAAGATTATGTTTGCACAAGTGGTTTCAAAAATCTGATTTTGAGGTAAGGTATCTCTAAAAAGCTTTATAGTGAGAAGAAACATATCAGCCTTTAATAATTAAATTTACGGTCTAACAACTGCATAAATAATAGAATTCACTATCCATTCTACACACACACACATATAAATACTGATTCATAGTTTTCAATTACAATTGAACTATAATAGCACACATTTTGACTTTGAAGCATCTAATTAAAATATACATGAATTTAGAATAAGAAAGAAATTTTGTTTGTGTGATTACCTTTTTTTTTTCCTTTTGCAAAAAATAAACCTAAACATGCGAACTTATCTTTATCTCAAATATGTTTTATTCTAATTTCATTCATAAATTTTCATAGTGAGAAAAAGAAAAATAACTTGGGGAAAAAAATTACTCTTCTAAAGAATAAAAACTAGTTTGCAGAATTTCATGGATTATTATTTCATGGAGAATTTCATGATTTCCACCTCAAACACTGCCCTGTTGTTTTAAAGTATTTTGTAGACAACTGTACGAAGGCAAATTTTAATTCTTTTTATGCTTCGTCATCATTTTATTGGGCTGCTCGTCGACTGATGGCAGAGATGCCGAAGACGGGTGTAGGATAAAAAAAAAAGTTTGAAGAATTTAATAAATGACATTTTTCATGTCACTGGAAATATATAGCAAAAGGAACTGAGCTAACTGTTCGTTTTCATTCTTCAATGTTAGAGTTAACTGACATACAATTGAAATAAACATTTGGGTTTGATGAAATTCTTTTTAACACCTAATAAATATTGCTTAAAATCAAATTTTGACATAAATATTGAATTAAACATTTAATAAACTATGCAAGCTGAAAATTACATTCTTTATTAGTGTGATAAAAAGAATGTGCCTCTAAAATTTGATTTTTACCACATGAGAACATTTTCAGTATTAAAAAAGATTTTGCGTGACTGCCCATGTATATAGATTATATTCAATTAAAATCGTATCTTTAGTATGGCATCAAATTTTATATGAATATATATTTCATACCTGAAAGAAATATCCATTTATCTTGGTAAAAAATTTATTTTAGAGTTACGATCAATACAACTGTTGAGAAATGTGAAATAAATCAAAAACCGGTGAATGTTATTTATTGTTTGCTTTTTAGATTTGATTTGTGAAATGTCACTCCATTCACACATCTGTAAAACTGGCTCATGTAATATATATATATATATATATCATATTCTAACTTATTTTTATATTTGTAAAATTCATTGAATAATTATTTTAGTACTTCAATAGAGGAAAATTATACGATACAAATTAAATTATCATGTATACTAAAACGTGTGTGTGTAAACAAAGATATTTAATCTTGATGTCCATTCTTAAATGATTCAAAAAAATAACTTTTAAAATCTATTTAATTACTTATGAATGCTTTACATATGGAAAATGATTCCCTCAAAAAATATTACTTACATATGAATCAAATAATTGATTTAATGTTAACTTTTTAATAAAAAAAATACATTCACATGTTTGAATTCATAAGCATTTGTGAATAATGTCAGTTCCTTTATAAATGGAATAATTATTTAACCATATCTCGTAAGTACTAAAGTTTAATTATTTTGTCCCATATTGTTAATTTGGATACTTCTTAGCTTCCTTGTATTTTTCTAAAAAGCATTCTAGGAATGTACCTATAAAAAACATATTTTGAACTTGTATGAGATAAATTGCATTGGAGAATATATTTGGGGAGATGATTCAAATATTTTGTGCTGAAGTAAATGGTATGAAATACAACATAAAGATTAATAAAAATAAATTTTACTTAAGATGCATATATCTTATTCAGCACAACCTGTTATGTTAAAATAATTCTTTCAGAATATGTATGAGAATGCCAAGATATCCAATTTCAATCAATGTATATGAAAAAATGGCAATTTTTATGATTTCCTAGTAGAGTAATTCACGTGACTTATTTTATGAAACAACAATTTTTAAAATTTGTTGTTTTAATGGATAATAGAAAAATTTGGTAAATATCAATATTGTTTTTTTAATTAAACTAAAATATATTAAATAAATTCAAGTGATTATTTTCAAATACATAATTATGATTTATAAATAAATATTTTTCAAAATCTTCAGTGTAAAAATATTTATTTTTAAAAAATTAATTTCTAAAAACAATATCAGCAGATTACCAAAATATATATATATATATATATATATCCCTTTTCTTTCTCCATTCTTCAAGCACTCTTCCATGCATTTGTATATTTTCATGTCATTCCTTATTTATTTGTAAACAACATACAATGGTTATAGATTGTATAGCTTTTTGTGTTGCTTGTCTCGCAATGTGATATTGTAATTATGCATTTCAACTGCACTTTATAGTCATATGCTTAGAATGCTGTATATGCTGACTAGTCATTGTATATGCTTCATTGTCTTTCCAAGTAAAAAATACTGTTACGTAGATATAAAATTTATTCCAATTGTTTATTTAAAATTTACACCATGGAAAAGAAAAAGTCATTGATTTTATTGCTTCTGAAAATTAAAGTCAATTAGGAACTTTCTTTCATGCTTTTAATTTTATGAACTCTTGAATTTTCTTCTCCAATACATCAAGTGGTCCACAATTCTGTAAGACCACATCATGGAAGTCTCGAATGTCAAAGCGTGGACCTATGTATGAATTGAAAAAAAATGAAAACATTTTTATTTTCTGAAAAGTTTTCCATATTTGTATCTATTTATTGTAAGTTCATTGTTCATAATAAAATGCACTGTAGTCTTGTGTCATTTACTTGATGATATTAACTTAATAATAAAATACATACACAAACAAAAATATTCTTGAATGTCAATTACAATGATAAAATTCTTTTAGATTTAAAAAAATATAAAAGTCCAGAAGATATAGAACAGATAAAGATCAAATAATCTGAAACATCTGAATTATTCAATTTAAACATATACAATCCTGCATAAACATGGAAAAATACAGTTCATTTTTTAAAAATCTGACATAATATACACAACACACATTTTTAAATAGAATTAATTGTGATACTTGAAACATATTTTTTGGTGGCAGTAAGGATTTTTGGGCTATGAAAATTCAATATTATTTAATGTTCACTTATCCAAATGATATTTAAAAATC
The DNA here is from genome assembly GCA_019973975.1 of Trichonephila clavata. Lineage (NCBI taxonomy): Eukaryota > Metazoa > Arthropoda > Arachnida > Araneae > Nephilidae > Trichonephila > Trichonephila clavata. The sequence continues at coordinate 166,724 of BMAO01016524.1, forward strand.
CAAAAATTTGTAAAGATCTTCAAGATACAAATTTATGATAAATATAAATGTTATATTACAGTCAAACTTGGCCTGTAGAAGATGAATACATATACACTCTTTTACAAAAAAATCGAAGCACCATAAAGGAAGTGGTTGTTTTTAATGAAATTAAATATGTGTACAGCTCATACACATATAATAAAATGATAAAAAAAACAAGGCCATAGGCTTGCTATTACAACTTGAATGTTTAAATCAGTAGTTGGTGGAACATGCTTGTATATGCCTTGGTAAAAAAGTGATAGAGGTTCCTTATGTCATTCTGTGATACATTCTGTCAGGGATCCACCATTTATTGCTCCAGATCAGCTATATTTTGGAGTGCCCGAATCTGGCACTGTACCATGTTCCAGACATGTTCGATTTCAGACCATGGTGGCCATTGAAGAGTATAAATGACACAAAGACAGTTCAGAAATATGCGAGCAGTATGGAGCGTAGTATTATCTTGTTGGAAACTGGTTCCTGGATGATGTGGGCATGAAGGGTAATAAAATCGGCTGCAGGATGGTATGAACATATTGTTGAGTTATTAAAGATGTATGGAGGAGGACCAGAGATGACCTTCTGTCGTATGAGATAGCACCCCACACAGTCACGCCGAGACTTCTGGGCCTGGCACGAAGATGATGATTATCTGCTTCAAGAATAAAGTGGGATTCATCACCTCGCCCCAGCCAAGCACTGTGAAATGGTGGAAGGTACCATGGGGGATATGGAACATGCCGTAGTCTATTGAATAGTAGACAATGATACCATTGGAGCAGTTTGGGTATGTCAAACAATCATCCGATCTTGCCTCGCATTTGTGCATATTGGCCTTCCAGAGCTTTCATTTCACCAATAAGTTCCTTGCAGCAACCAATTCTACCAATAACTTTGCACAACTGTGTCTGTACATTTCAAGTGACCACCTATTACTTTATATGACCACCCAGCTTCACGCATTCCAAAAATGCAACCACTTCAAAGTCATTCCATTGCGTTTAAGGTCTTCGAAAACATCGTGATGGCATCATTCATTTTTTGAGATGGGAATCACAACAGCGAAAATGAAAAAAGATAAACTATCCACCTCTATTACTGGTTTTATACTTCGTGAGTTGCTCAGCAGAAATGTGTGCTACGACCACAATTCATGTTCATTGACCTTGAAAATTTGGTCATTTTCATGTTCTTTCATGATGTCTTTGCATAAAAAATTTCATCACAATCGGACAACTCCTTCTTGGTACTTCGATTTTTTTTGCAAAAAAGTGTAAATGGATTTTCAGTTAGTTTTTCATATAGTATTTAACTTGCACATAAGCCTACATAACTTTCATAAGTTGTCTTAAATTACATAAGATACTCAAACAATTTTTCCTTTGGGTTCTTCATACAATTTAATTATTTTCAAAACTTCTTTTAAAATAATATTTATTTTTATTTGCATCAAAATTTCAATTACAAAATATTTTCTTAATTTTTGATAATTTCACTATGTATATATTTTTCATAATGCTTTGTCTTTTATTTTTTAAATCAATCAAGACACCCCTGCATTGTGCATTATACATATATATAAAATACTTTATAACAATGTTTCCTATCACGTTAAACATATTCACATACTCTACCCCTTTATGTATAATTACTAACATCTGCAGTAGAATGCAGTAGTAATACTACAATACATAGACATTTTTCTATCAGCTATTCAAAAAATGATTTTCTTCCAAATTTTAAATATTTATCTTTTAGAAAAAATAAAATACATAAACTATGGCACTATTTATTTTGGGAGCAAGCTAAGAATTGATTAAAAACAACACCATAATGATAAAAGTAGAGGGATAGGCAAAACAGTGTTTTCAATTTTATTGAGACACATTACAGAATGACTGTAAATTAATTATAATACATTCTACAAAAATATATTACAATCGAATATTTTAAAGTATAACAGCTAGAAAAACAATGGAATCTGTTTGATTTCATTTTAGGTTAATATAATTTAGGAGTTATTTTATTATATTAAAAAACTCAGGAAAATATTCTCAAATAATAAAAAAGAAAAAGTATTAGTAGTTACTCTTTAAAGGAAGTTGTTACATCATATGAACAAAAGAATATAACCTGAATTACAAAATATAAGAGTTATGATGTTGGAACTCCTTCCTCATTGATATCTTTTTCTGAGTAAAATGCATTTTTTTCCCTTATGTTCAATCTATCTATACAAATATCTTTTTCTCACAAATCCCCTGAGACCATTTCCCATACCCCTCATGGTACATGTAATATAGAATGAGAAATGCTACTCTACACTCCTGTTGATGCAGGATGCTAAAAAAATTCAATTGTCCATATAATCCATTTATATTCAAGGACAAAACAAATTAAGATGGATGTTGCATTTTAACAGTATTAAAAAAGAAAACATTTTTTAAGAAAAAATGGCATTAAAGAAAAAATTTTTCCAGCATGGACTTAGATTGGTTTTACCACATATGCACTTAGACACACACAAACATGTAAGGAAAAAAATGAAACATGGTACATGCAATTATTAAGTCAACTGAAAATTGCATCATTTTAGATTCCATTGTTACTCCACTTATATCCATATGAAGTGGAATTATTTTTTATTAAGAATCAATCCATAAACCAAAGCATAAAATACACAAACAATAAATATTTTATGAATAATGTAAATAAATAAAAACAAATATTTAACTAATATGCATGCTCCATAATATGATAGATCCTGCATTTCCAAGATAAAAAGTAACTAGAAAAAAGGAAGATTAACCATACCCCCTAACTTTTTAATTCATAATTTTAAGGGGAAAAAATGTTTTTAAAACACACACACAAAATTATAAAATATTATCCCCCTCTAAAAATATTTCTAAAAAGTTCAAGAAACAAGATTAAATAAACAGAAATATATGTTTATTTAATGATGATTTATGAAGAAGTTAGAAATGCTCCAGAAATCTTGTTTAAATAGTGTTTTGCCCCTAGCATCAGGGCTCTGATTAGTATTCAGTAGTTTTAAATTTTTTTAAAAAAATCAGCAATATAAGCTGAACTGTAGTATCAAATCAGAAGTGTTTTAAAGTTAAATAATTCTGAAAAGAAAAAGTTCATCGCCGCTAATATCCTATTAATAATTATATTTAATGAAAGGAATGGAAGAAATTTACCTAATACTTTCTCAGCCATTGTTCTGAGGGCCTTTATTTTCAGTTCACCTATTTTATAAGCACATGCCTACAAGGGGAAAAAAACAGTAGGCAAATATAAATATCAAACAGAACATGCATGGTTTAAGATCTAAAATATAATAAAATAAAGCCTATTAAAATACTTATATCCCTTTTTGCTAGTTGAAAAACTACTTTAAACATACCTGTAAATTACTTTTTATATAAAAATTTAAAAGGTTATTAATACTAATATAATTAATTTAAATATAGAATAAAAGTATCGTGAAGGAATGAATTTTCTATCTAATTACACATAAGTTTAAAATTGTGTAAATGCTAATAAAATATTCTTATTTATTTTGCCACAACATTTTTTGAGAAAATTTGTCATTTTTTTCTGTTATAGACAACATATATAAATATATTACATTCCAAATCACTTGACTAAAACTAATTATGTTGTCTTTTATTAGAATCTAAAGTTATGCCAAAAATTAAGAATGAATATTCAGTTTGCTGGGCTAAATCAAGAACAACATTAAATAATATTTATGTGTTGCTACAAATTGCAAGAAAAATCTTTTCTTTAAAATAACTTCGATCATTTTTTAAAGAATTATGTATCTCACAGGTCTCTAATACTATTATTACCTCAGAATTTAAGAATCCTAGAATCTAAACAACTTAGAATTTTTATAAAATCCATTTTTTCACCCTTAGAATGAAAACACTTAGAAGAGGAACTGCTGCAGTTACAGAGTATGAATGATCACTGGCCTTAAAATATTTATGGACATTGTAAGAGAGAATTCCAGATTGCTGAGCTAACCAGAGGGTAAAATGGATTTATGAAATGAAAATGGTGGAATGAAATAAGATAGTATTTGCTTATATTTTGATGTGTGCAAAAAACCACACCATTGTTCACAAAATGCATTATATCCCATAGCTCTAACCCCCCTCCCAGTAATATTTTAGGAGAAAGCACAAAAAAGCAAAAAAATGCAGATATCAAAGATATAGATTATGTTATTAAGATAAATTGCTTCTAAACAATAATCTCTCTCCTCCTCTTTCCAGTTTCGACATAGGCCATCACTATTCCTTTTAAGGTATATAAATTCAGATTTTAATAATTTTATTTTTTTACACTTTTTATAAATATTATTTAGTAATACTTTATCTTAAAATCTAGTGTAGTTTGAAATTTCTTGAAATGGATAAATCTACTTTCTATTAATTTCAAGAAAGAAAATTGTCTCATAACTTAAAAGTGCCTCTGCAATTTCTTAAGTTCCAATTCTAAAGAAACTTTGTACATAATGACATGGAACACAAAAAATTAGCATATTCATCTTTCAATTGCTCATCATAAAAATCTGCATATATATCAATAACTAACACCTAAAGTAACTCATATAAAAACAAAGTAATTTTTTTCAGATAAAAGGACACAAAAAGATAATCATCAAATAAGAATGCATTAATTTTGAATAAAGTGGTATAATAAAACTTTCAATTTATATGACTTTAAAATTATTATTTTTATTTAACTTCAAAATTATTACTTTTTAATTATTTATCACTGAAAAATTCTTTCAAATCAAATCAATCAAAGTAGAGCATTAATGTATACTCGCTCTAATCATGTTGCAGCATAGCATAAAGTGAAAATACAAACTAATAAATGTTAAAGTTTTAACTGAGATAGAAAATGATTGGCAATTAAAATTGTTGAAAATTTAAAAAATGAACAAATAAATAATTATAAACATTTCAGAGATTTTTTTTTTTGTAAAATTGGAATTTTTTTTAAAAAGCCTTATTTAATGAACCTGGAAGGCACATTTATAGCTCAAAGAATGAGTGTGTTTATTAACATCACATTCCAAGACAACACAAGGGGCTATTGGTGATGAACCATGGGTCAAGTGAGGAGGATGACACTGCACTTTCCTAATTTCCAAATTAAATCAACAGGACTTTGATTTAATGTGCATCAGCCCCTCTACATGGCAGGTCTTCAGTGGCACCAAGCCTCGAACCCGCAACTTGACAACACCAAAAATGTGGCCATGCATTTTGAAGGATATAAACATCAGATAAACTAGTTAACAAGTATCTAACACACACATACAATCTTAAATACAACATCAACAAAAAATGCCGCATAGTATATGAATCTTTCATAATCTTAAGTGTATCTAATGATACACTTAAGATTATGAAAAAGTAATAATCTTAAGTGAGAATAATTTCATTTGTTAGGAGCAATTATGTTCAAAACAATAGTGTACAGTTCATATGGATTCTAAAAATTTTAAAAAATTATCTTATACAAATGAAGTAAACTAACAATTAAGAAACATGACTAGCATCTGAAATAAAGTTATGTTATCAAACACTGTATAATATGATAGAAAACTTTTCATTATTTACTACTGGTATATAAAATAATTGGATTTTGAAATATCTGACAAAAGTAATATGACAAAGATACAAAAAATATATTAGATAAAAATTATTACTATACATACACACTGGATAAATTCATACTATTAATTTTTTTCACACATTTGTAAAAAATGAAATTTTTACTCAAAAGAACACTTTTGAAAAATATATGCATACATCCTAAATCAGAATAAAATGACTAAAACACAAACACTTTACAATTTTTTTTTTTTTTTGCTCAATTTATGAAACTTAAAATTCATTATTATGTGGGAGGGGGTGGATTAACACACATATGTGATAGCAGTAACTTAAATGAAAACCAGAAACTTAAGGAAATTCATCTGAAAAATATATACTCAAAATGGTATACAATAAAATGTATGTAAAACAAATATTTTATACACCTTTAAAACTTTGATCTGAAAATTTAAAAAAAAGCAAGATATCAATTTTATACCAACCTGACCAGGCCAAGTAATATATCTATTAACTTCACGTTCAATGCATTTTTTAGAAACTGCAGTGTGATCTAACATATAATTGATAGTCTTTTCAACAGACCACCTAAAAACATACAATAAATTAAACATTACATATTTATACTTTTATATGCAAAATGCGACTTGTCAATATCATTTATATTAATATAAAAATAATATTCAGAATTATAAAAATACCTTTATATCATCTTTTGTTACCCATCTTTTAAGTTTTAGTGATATTAACAAAACAAGCCAAAAAATATTAAGATAAAAATTTTGAAAATGGTAAGATTAAAAGGGATCTAAATTTTTTTATTTTTCTACAATTAATGAAAGAAATAATTACAAAAAATTATCAAATAAATAAGATGTATTTTATGATAATTTATCAAAAAACACTTTTTTTCTCTTATAATACATTAAAGATATGAAAATACCAAAAATCATGAGATACCTCCTGATATTATGTGGCATCGCTTTCCGTCTGGTCAAATGCAACAACTTGATGTGGCATTGACTTAACAAGTCAAAAGAAATCCCCTAAAGCAGGGATACTCAACCTTTTTTTCTGCTGGGCCGCATACACATGTTAGCTATTTCACGAGCACAGCATACATATGATGGCTATTTCACATGGGCCACAACATGAAGATTAATGGGGGGGGGGGAATGCTTTAAGACCAAGATAACATAGAAAATTTTAAAAGTGGAAATTGATCAAAATATTAAAACTCCTATTTTGCTTTTTTTAATTATTATTTTTTATTTTTGTCGCTGAATTTTTTCTAACTTGAAAGCATTTAAGAATCACTCATTCACAATTTCTGCATCAGTAAATGGTTTCATATGATTACCAATGATATAACAAATGTCATAGGGTGCCTTTGTTATCGCTGTGACATTACCACAGACAAAACCCTTTTTTTGCTTTTGTAAAGATTATTCAAGAAAGCCTTTTTATCATCTCTTGAAAAAGATCTTGAGAAAAAATGTCATTGAACAATTCCTGTTTATTTGTATTTTTTTAATACACTTTCCTGACAAATCAAACCATTACTGTGAACCATAGTTGTTTTTAACCACAAAATAGTCAACTTAAAAATCATCTTGACACAATGCATTTTCTTTGAATATTTTTCATTCACAAGATATGAAAGATAGTTAAAAATTAGTTCCACATTTTGGAATCTATTTACCTAGGGACTAGAACGAATCATAGGTGCCGCTCAAAACCTTGATCCTAGTCTTATAGAAGTATCTGCAGGTCAAGCAAAGTACGAACATGTGTTCCATGCTGTGGTTTGGCGTATTCCTCGTCTACCAAAAGAAGGCCAAGGTAATTCTTTCCCCTCTTCTCATTGTAATGATTTTTATAAACATAAAATAATTTTAGTTGTGGAAATTTGTTTGATTCAATCTATTGTACAATTAAATTTAAAATGGTCGCTATTCCACTTTTGTCTATTATCACTAATGAGAAAAAAACATTAATTCGCACCCATACGACATCAACAGCAAAAAAGCAAAATTGATATATTTGATTTTTTTAACAATGAACCATGACTGGGCCACTTAAAGAGGTCCGATGGGCCGCAGGTTGAGTATCGCTGCCCAAAAGAACAACAAACTATGCTGCCTCTTAGAGCATTTCATAACTGAGGAAGCGCCATCAGTGCAGGATTTTGTGCACGAGAACTGACTTTTCAATCCCCTCTCATATATATTTGATGGAATTCTTTTCTGCAAATCTAGGTGGCAAATTATTTGTCAAAATTGTCCAGATTGTTCTTCATTTTCTCAAATGGTCCAGAATGATTTTGGCTCAGTGACATGGCACAAGGCTATTCTGCAAAATTCCATCATTTTCTGGGTCTATGAAGTCATAAGCAGCTATAAATGGTATTCAAGTAATTGAAAATAACAATTTCCAAAGAAGGATTTGTTTAGTTTGGCCAGAGGATCCATTCTGTACCATGAAAAAATAGTTCACTTCACCATGAAGCCACCATTAGCTTTTATAGCACCTTATCAACAGCTCAGATCTATGACCTTGTAGCTTTATAAGGCTTTCAGATCCATACTACACACAAAGTTTACTATCAGATCACTAGAATGGTAACTCATCAATGTAGCTAAATAATGTTTTTTTAGTCATCTAGGGTTCAATATTGATGTATTCAAACACCCAGAAGATCTGCTCTAGTTGATAACACTTTGTTAGTTGAGGCACTTAAGTTAATCTTCGGCTTCAATATACCATCAACATCAAATTTTGCTGCAATATCTTCAAGGACGCACTGTTATTTATCCGATAATACAGACTTCCCTCAAGACATCATTGTTCTTGATCCTTAAGTAATTGCACTACTGCACACTCTAAAGTTGGAAGTAATAACTGAATACATACATTACCATCCCATTCTTGACACTGTGTAAATCAAAAAATGTTGAATTTGCTAACAAAATCTTAAATGGTACCTGACTCTAACAGACAACTTACAATTCCTGCTGCCACAAACATATAAAAAAAATTTGGCATTAATCACTTCAGTACAAATGAAAACACAGACAATGTATCGTTCATGTGCATGCATGTGTGCATGATAATTCCTTTTAATTTCATCCTAAATAACATTTTAACTTGTTATGGTCCTTACTCTTCAGGACACTCATGTAAATAATACATTATTGGCTGCCTGCTTGATAGGAATAACTGTATCTCTTAAAAATTAAGACCTTAGATTATTTAAATTAAGCTTACATAAGATATTCTTGTATGATGCCTTTCCACCAATCACAAGCTCCATCCACTCAAATCACATGAGTTTTTGTACTTCCGGTGCTGTTTTGTATTAAAAAACCCAAGACTCTCTGGAAAAAATCTCTGCCTGTTTCTTTTATATTTGTTACAATGTTATGCACATGTGTCTTCTTGTGCTGTGTATTTTCTGCGTTAAATGTTGTTTAATATGTGTTTGTTTGTGTGTGTCTACATGTACATTAAACAGGATTAACTATCAACAAAGAACTGCTTCACCAATAACATCCATATTACATCAACCATCTAAATAATGATCCAGAAATTTCTTACCCCTGCCCCGATTTTATATATTTTCATATATATACAACTTCTGACAATAAAGTTCAGTGAATGAAGTCAGAATGGCCGATCTGGTAACACTGGTAAAACAAAATGCTGCACGTGTGTAGTGGCAGGTCTTGACCATCTATCCCCCACCGTTGTTCAGTTGAGCATTGTTTGTGTTCCATGTAAGGCTTTTTTGCAAAGTCCTTGTTTAGTGCGTTGGTTCTTTGAGAACAGGAAAATGAAGGTATAAAAGATCAATTTAAAGCTATGTTTAAAGCTTGGCAAGACAACAAAAGAAACTTATGTGATGCTCGTACATGTTCATGAAGATCAAGCACTGTCCATTAAGTGTGTGTATGAGTGGTTTGCCCATTTTCAAGAAGGCTGGGAAAGTGTTTCTGAAAAAATCCATAGCAGAATACCAACGTCATCAGTGATGATAACATTGAAAAAGTGAGGAAATTAATCACAAAAGATCATTGATTAACTGTGAGCATGATAGCTGATGAACTGCAGATTAACCATCAATCCATGCAACAAATCGTTACCCAGTATTTAGGGATGAGAAAAACGTGGGCAAGACGTAGGGTACGTCCCCAGTATGCACAACAGGTTTCGAGGTTTTTGTTCATGAGAATGCTCACCCTTACACAGACAATATAATCAAACAGTTCCTAGCAAAAAAGGGGTTGGTTCAAATTTAACATCCATTGCCATACTCACCATATCTCAATCTTCCAGACTTCTTCCTATTCTCATGACTAAAACTCGGTTTGAAAGGAAAGAGATTTGACGATATTCCTGACATCCAACAAAATGTGACAAGGCTTTTGAGCTCCATCCCAAAAGAAGACTTCTTGCAAAGTTTCCAGGACATGTATAGCAGATCTCAGCAGTGCATAGTTATGGGAGGTGACTATTTCAAAGGACAGTAAGGTAACTTTCGTTAATATTTCATCTACATTAATGTTACAGGACTATTCCCCAAACTTTATTGTCAGAAGTTGTATTACACAATGCTATAATATGGATATCTACTTATTGCTATCCCATGACTTTTGGCGTTTCGGTATTTGGTAAAAAATGGGATGTTGTTGGTTGTAAAATAAAAAGATATTATTGTATCTTTTAATTTTACTGCCTGGAATTTTTATCATTATTTTTATTGTACAAGTTATTTTAAAGCCAAATTACTTCATTGAGGTCCATGTAAAAAACCATGATCATTATCCTTAAATTTCACATTTATTATTAAAACACAACTTGCTTTAAAGTGTTGAAAAATTTACATTTACTCAATACAATCATAAGAAATAAAGTTTAAAACTATATGTCAACAAAAACACAGAACACAATTTCTCATTATCTTATATATTTTTAAATTATAATTCCAGCAATAAATATTGATCTCAAATTTTGAATTATTGCATCGATAAAGTACACAAATGGAAATTTAATTAATTGCATAAGATCTTCAGAGCAGAATTTTTATAATTCAAAATTTTAGATAATTCAAATTTTTTTTGTCAAATCTCTAGAATTTTGCATTAAAACAATGGAAATAATTTTGCGCTGTTTGATTTTTATTTTGGACAGTCTTAATTTTTTATGAGATTCCTCTTGAATCATTAACGATTTTTCTTATGGCTTTCCAGCTGAAGTGTATTTTTATTTCAACAGTGTTTCAAAGTGTAAGACATTGCAATGTCTCTTTCCCTATGTAGAATTCCCAGGGTTGAGATTTCATATCATACACAAAAACAAACTTCAGTAATAAATTTTAAAAATGAAATAGCTCAGAAGAATAGAAATGTTTAATAAGAAGTTACAAAAATTTGTTCAAGAGGACATAAAAAAATGTTATCTATTTTTTAATGGAAAAAAATATTATAGTTGATCATTACCAACTCACTTACTCATGTAGAAACTTAAAACTAAAAAATAACGTAAACTTTTCAAGTATTCAAATTACAGATATAAAACAGACCATTCCATAATGAATACTTATATAGAATCATAGATTGAATACTGACCCAAAAGCATGTAAACCAGTGTCTGCAACTAGACGCAGGGCACGTAACATCTCATGAGAAAGATATCCAAATCTGAAATAAAAAATAACTATGTTAATACTTTTCTCACACCATTAAAGTCAAAACTCACCAGTTAAAATATTTCATTATATAATTCTTTCTTCACAAACCTTTTATTATACATATTTTTCTGGAAATATAATATATCAGTTTGAGAAATATTAGGTACAGTAGTATTAATAATAGATACAAATAAACAAGTTAAAAACATATCAATATAATATAATAATCAATATAACATATATCAAATAGTAGGTGAATTAAAATAACTGTGGAGACAGTAAGAAAAACAAAAGTGCTTTATGTTCATAAAAATACTCATTTCCTTGTCTTATAAAGAAATCTTCTCCGATTTTTAAACGTATCTACTCCTTAAAAATAAATACAAGAACAGAGATTGTGTTTTAAAATTTAAAAATAATTCATGAAATAATTACTTAATGTATGGGTCATCATAAAGTCCTAATTCATGGCCAAGAAATTCAGAATACAAACCCCATCCCTGAGGGGGAAAAAAGATAATAGTTATTAACAAAAAAGCCAAAGGTTTTCTGGTTCCTCACTGGAATAAAATAAAACAAAATAACAAAGAATACTGATACATACTTCCATATATGCTGTGTTTAGTGGAAAACGTGATGGAGATTCAGAATATTTTCTGTCTTCCACGTATTTCCGAAATTCAGCAATATTGTCCATTCCCATAAGATAAGCTGCCTGGTAAGAATAAAAATGATATCATTTAGCAGTTTTTAACTTTTTTTAAACTAATTTTTCAGTCAAGACTAAAAATCTAATGCACATCCCACTTCAAAGCCAGAAAATTATTTGGCAGGTGAAAAAAATTCAACCTATAATAAAAACTAATAAAATTATAAATAAATACTAACTAATTTAACAATTCATTTATTTTAGTGTAATTGAGTAGAATTTTAATAACACACATTACTGATATTTGTTTCATTGGCATTATTCTTTATATTATTTTCACTTACAGTGATTATTTTTTTAATATTTTATGGCACTCATTTGGTGTATATCATAAGGAATATGAGAAAAATATGCAAGTAAAATTGCATTAGGTTACCAGAAATTACAGAGGTAGAATAAAACATCTAAACCAAAATAAGAGTTAAAAACTAGTACAGAATTTTGAAACATGTTATGGAAAAAAAATCATTTTATGAAATTAGAGGAATATAAATTCTGTATAAAAATTGGCTTTTAGTATTAATAATTTATTTAAAAAATAATATTTTTATGGAAAAAAAATTACCAATGCAATTAACACTGGTAGTGCTTGGAACCCCCTGGATACTTCTTTTGGTTATAAAATTAGTGTCATCTACAATAAGAGATCTCTAATTGAGTAGTTGGTTTTCCATGAAAAGATGTAGCTACATTCTAAATAATGTTCTTTTTTCTGTAGAACAAACCAAAAGATTAATACAAATTATAATTAATCTTATGCCATTCACCAGCACATATTGGATCGGAAATTATAATTCTCTGATTGCATAGAGAGAATTCCAAACAATGTAAACAAATATAAAAATATATATGAAAAGCAAGCAATATTAAATCAAAATTCATTGATGTTCCCACAAATTGACGATGAGGCTTATGATAAAGAGTGAAAATGTAAAAAATTATAAATAATGTAAATTATTTTGTTTTAATAGTTTGTCATTTAAAGGGATATTCTTCAATCTAAAGTTTCTTCTAAGTTTTTAGGCCTTCTACAAAAATATTTTTTTAAAAGAGTTTTTTCCATTTCCTTTAAAAATATCTTACATCGATGAAGAAAATTTAATGTAAAATTACTTGCAAATGGTGCCCAGGTACAGCTTCATGAAGTGCTAAAGAAACCATATCATACTTTGGCCTGAAATTGAAAAAAAAGCTGTTTAAACTGTTATGAAATATGCTACAGCAACATTGATTTCTTAACCTCTATATTCTATAGTTAAATCATATTGTATTAAGAAAACAAGAAAATGACTAAAATTAGACATGAAAATAAAAACATGAACAAGACAACCTTAGACAAAAACCTCACGACAGGGGGAAATGAGACAGCCAAACCAGAGTACCCGAACAAAAAGACAACATCTGGGCGAAGAAAGGAGAGGAAGAAGTCCTGAAGGAAAACAATCATTCCAAGAACAATCAGCCATGTTGAGGAGCCGAGACAGCTTTAAACATTGACCAAGTTTCAATGTGAGTAAAAATTATTTAAATTTGTTAAGTGTGTAAATTAGTGTTTTTTGTTGCATAGTGGAAATTTAAGGGGCAATTTCTACACTTCATAGTTTTATATACATAATTTAACTAAGAATGTGGCTTGGCAATTAATGTTTGCTCTCTAATAATTGTATTTTCCTCAATTTTGAATTGAATTAAAAACATTTCTGGATAACTTAGTGATGTAATCAGAAATTTTCTCCGTATGTAGATCATTGTGAATGACATTATTTCTAATGTACCAAAGTGTGTTAGTAATAATTTGTAGTAATTTTTTCTGAATAGTTTGAATTTCCTTCATGTGGGTGACAACATAAGTTATCACGGTGCAAAATGTGCTTGTATAATATAACTTTATTCTCTGAGGAGAGAATCGTCCTTCTCCTGATTAGGGAGTTGGCTAAAAGTGTTCCAGAATTTCTCTGCCAGATAGTCTACATGTTTTTCCCAAAAACAATAATAAAAGCTATCTTTTTTTGAGGCCATAAACAATCTTAGTAGCACTTACACAATTCTTACACCATTTTTAAAAATATATTAAAATTACTTTTAAACCCAAAATAAAATTTCTTTATTTTAAGTATAGAAAATTAAGGCTTGCTTTGCATAAAACAAAGAAAAGAAATTGGAACAATTTTCAGGTAGAAAAGTGCTCCAATATTAATATCACGTTCATTACCATATACAGAGCAAAACATTTTGTAACACTTCTCATTTCTATCTGAATCAATCCATTTGTTTCCCAGTAGATATAGTTACCTATTTTATATCCAATGTTATAAAGCTGAATAGATTATTTTCATTGTATATTAAAGAGAAAAATTACACATTTAAGCAATGTTTCTAAATTTTAATGATACATATAATAAACAGATGAATGTGTTTGATTCAAGTTCATTCATAACAGATTAACACAGCATTAAACTATTTTCCGTTTATTACAATTTTCATTTAAAATGCTGATCCCTATATGTTGCATTTAAATAATTTTAGATAATATAATAATATAGTTGTTATTGTTGTCGTGTCCTTCCCTAAGGGAAGGAATGAAAGTTGCCAGAGCCTGTGAGATAGGTTGGACTTCTTAACGATAGATGGCAACACCACCTATCTCCACCTCCACAATTTAGGCATGGAACTGGAGGGGAAGGAAATATTCTCTAGCCCCTTCCACTCATGGTTTCTACTATGACTTCCAAACAAGACTTTCGGACCCATTGATTTAACGAGCCCATACTCCGTGTGTACTCTGAGGGTATGATTCAAAAGACAAAATCCATTCAAAAAATCAAATCAGACTTTCTTCGCTAAAATTATTCTTTACATAATTTTCTATAATCGAACAAAATTTGAAAACTGTAATTCAAACAAAAACAATAACAAACAGTTACAATAACTTTTATGTACATTTTTATTCCCATCCCAATGGCAACTAACAACTTTAAACTGCTTTATCTTAGGAAAAAAAACCACTAATTTTTCTTTATTTCAAATGCAAAGACTTTTTTTCTATCATGCCAAATGATTCCATATTTTTTCCTAACTATTGCTATTAATACACATAACAAAAGATGGTAACCATTTTTGAATCAAAACATTTATTTTTTAAAAAATAGATAAACTTAGAATTTATACATTTTTTAAGGTTTTTTCAAGAAGCATTCATAAAAACGGATTATGAATATTAAATCATGTTATCCCAAAACCTATACCAACTTTTCTAATACACAGCTTGATGTACATGTAAATCACACTTTATGTGAGTATGTCAATTACTTACTGCAAGAGAAGTAGCGTTTTAAAATCACTTCATAAATTTTTAATTTTTTTTTTTAAGTTTAAAGATTAGCTTTTTGTGTGCTATTATTTACAGCATAAAATCCATTTTACATAATGTATACACATGGGAGCAACCAAAAAATTTGTAAAAACCATTAAATCAAAGACTTTTATAAATCATATCATGTCCCTTTAAAAATAAAAACTGCATTCAATTTTAAAAATTTGAAGCATTTCAAATCTTAATTTTTTTTTAATATATTTAAATTCAAATGTTTTCCTTTTTTAACATTCTTCGAAGGGAGATACAAAATTTATATACACTGCTTTGACATCTCCTGCATTCACATAAAAAACTCCTGGTCTGCTTCCATCAAATGTACCAGCTAAATAATAAGCAGCAGGTCCACCAGTCATGGATGAACTACAAGGACGAATTCTAAAAGGGAAAGCATAATCGTTTAGAGTAAAAACAAACAAATTATATAATCAAAAATATATTTATATTTAAAAAATACTTTTTTTAAAATTAAATTATAAAATATTAAAATGTATAAATTTCCTGTAAATAAATTAATATATCTAAACTAAACTCAATGGCACAATAGCCCATGAGGGCCAAGGCCTACTGTGCCCATCTCAGTATACATGACCTTGGGCACTGAGGTGCATGAGCAAATGTCCTGGTCAGATGGTCAATCTACCATGAAACCCCCAGTGTTTAGTTAAAAAACAAGCTTGGTACTCCTTTATTGACCCCCTAAAGGGATGAAAGGCTGAGTCAACCTTGCCCAGCCCGGAATTTGAACCCCAGACCAGTAGAGTGGAAGCATGAAATGCTACCTCTTAACCACTGGGCTTCAAATTAATATATCTAAAATATATAAAACAGAGATCTGTGAACTTGTTTCTTTTACCAAGACCTTTCTACATCAAAAACATAGGTCATAAATATTTTTCTTTAGACAAATGTATATGTGAACAATAAAATAATGAAGGAAATAATACAACAATGTATGTATGATACATTTATAAATATAAATGTTATGATGTGTTAATAATGTATGTAAGATATAAAGAATCAGTGCATAAGTTTTTCCATCAAATAATATAACTGTTGGCTCAAGAACTGAAGCTGCACCAACATATTTAATTATTTTTTATTTGTCATACATTTCTGTTAATGTAAAGTATCTGGCAACAGATTGGTTTTGTTTTGACTTTTGCAATATGTTCTTATACGAATCCAATCATGGAATAAAGTGGGGTATGTTGAAATTTTGTTCTTATGGAAATCTTAATACTAAAATTCTTATACTGTCAAAAAAATTTTCTTAATGGTTTATTCTAAGCGATTCATTACTGTACCTGGATTCATTAGAACCATCTTTTATTAATTTTATAGTCCGTTAATTCTATTTAAATTTGAATCTATATCCACAATATTAAAAAGGAAATTTTAAGGCTTTCCGAATATCAATGCATACTTATACTATACTATCAATAGCAAAAATTTCTAGGATGTTTTGATTTTTCTTGCTAA
The DNA here is from genome assembly GCA_019973975.1 of Trichonephila clavata. Classification (NCBI taxonomy): domain Eukaryota; kingdom Metazoa; phylum Arthropoda; class Arachnida; order Araneae; family Nephilidae; genus Trichonephila; species Trichonephila clavata. Next base: position 183,646 of record BMAO01016524.1, read on the forward strand.
TATGACTAAAAATGAAACTTCAAAATTTTAACTCATTTCTTTGACACTTAGGGATGCTAAATTTCTACACCATGCCAAGTGAAAACCGAGAAGTTTGAATTAGATTTAAAGTATAATATTATTCCATTTCATAAAATTTGGAGGAATTAGTTTCCAAATTTATAATGTTATGATTGCAAAGTCATTTCTCGATGAATGAAGAAACAACATTAAAAAGGGTAAAGTAACAGATTCAGAAAAACTATTCAAACTTTAGAATATTAATTCAAAACACAAACATGGTTGGGATGGCTTGTTTCTCCAATTAGTTTTCTTAAGTATTTAAGCCACTAGAGAATAAAGTAACTAAAATAGTTGTCTTTAAAAAACTAAAAAAAATCAATAACACTATAAGAAAATATGTTAAATACTTATATTTATATATATCATTAATTGCATTAAAGTTAATCTACAACCAGAAGGATAAAACAATCATGTTATTTATTTATTTACAGTACCTGCTCTCTTCAGTTGTTTTATCAATGTCACATACATAAATAGTGGATCATTGTTTTAACATAATATCAATACAGTACTATATCCAGATGGTATATATTTGGTGAGATAATATAACAAATACATATGTATAGAATCTCTCATTAATTATATACTAAATTACAAGGGGTGATCAAATGAAAAGGTACGAAACGACATAAAAATGAAACAGTTAAATATTTGCATATTCCGCCAAGGGAGAATGTAGCGAGGCATCTCGGGATGCCATTGGAGACTCTGACTGGGATCGGATCATGCGCGGGTGCTCGCATGCGCAGGAGAGAGCAAAGGCTCTTATAAAAAGCGGCGTCCAAATGATGCGAGCACAGAATTACTCGAGCACAGAAAAAGCATTAACTCCAATGTGTACTGTGAGACACTCCGACTCCTATGCAGGTCCATCAAGAACAAAAGACCGGGGCTGCTCACGGAGGGCGTGGTTCTGCTCCATGATAACGCGCGTCCACACGTCTCCAGAGTCACACAAATGGAACTGGACAAGTTCCAATGGGAGACATTGGACCATCCGTCCTACAGTCCGGACATGTCACCCTGCGATTTCCATGTGTTTGGTCCACTGAAGAAACACCTGAAAGGAAAGCGCTTCAACTCGGACGACGTACTCAAGGACACTGTGAAGGACTGGGTCTCGTCACAGCCACAGGAATTCTGGGAACAAGGAATCCTGCGGCTTGTTCATCAGTGGGATCGTTGTGCTCAGGCCTATGGTGTATATTTTGAATAAAGTCTATATTTGTACCCACCGTGTCATTTCGTACCTTTTCATTTGATCACCCCTTGTACAATATATCTAACTTAAAACTAAACAATATATTGAAGTATAATGACACCATGCGTTATTTTTTCATATATTCTATATTTAGATTTGTTTTTAAAATAAAATGTTCAAATTAAACCAAAACATATTTGAATTTTTCTACAAATTCCTTTAAAGTACATAAATAAATTCCTAATATTTTAATTGCCTAGAAAACATGTAAATTTTCCGTTACACTTTCTTAAAAATTGCAAGAATACACCCTTTCTTTTCTGATAAATCATTCAAGAATAACCATAAATATATATATAATCACTTTCCCCCTTTTAGTAAAAATTCATTTATTTTAAATTAATCTCTCAGTATTAGCTTTGTGTTCATCTCTATCTCTTTCATGTTACGTCAATTATTGAAAACCCTAACATTTGAAGATACTCTTATTGACTAAAATCTTACTTATTTCATGAAACAAAAATTGCTCTCATCTGTACAGCAAACTATTTTCAAATGATAACTGATATTGGTTATTTTGAAATTTATAACATCTATTTTATATATAAATTTAATAAATATGAGGAAAGTTCTGTTGTTTTCATATACCTACTTTAGACTGCAATATAAATTTTAAGCAGATGGTTGGAACTTTTATAAAAATAATTAGGAAGTCTATCAAAACCCTTTCAAACTATTTAGGAAATAATTTGTATTTATCACTCGCTTTTGTATCACAGCTAAGGATAAAGTATATTTACAATCTTGCAAGCTTCAGAAGTTCCAAAAAGATAGTAATGTTATGCAAGCAGAGAGAACCTTCAAAAAATGTTTTAAAAGGACCTATTCTGATCTCTACAAAATTTCTTTATTGAAATGAATATGTTCACTTCTAAGTTATCAAAATGGAAGTAGAAATACTTTTTGCATCAAAAAGGGTATTTTTTTGTTCAGGGAAGTAGATAACTTACAAGAACTACAGCAAATTATTTTTAACTAAAGGGTTAAATGCTATTTTTTTTCTTACAGATAAAAAAAATTACAGAATTTTTCTTTAAAACCATTGAAAAGAATTAAAAATTTATATCATAATTTTGTATCACTTCATTAATTAACAGAAAAATAAAAGGAATTACTTACTCAAGCTTAGCATCAGGAACTTTATTAACTATTTTTCCCAATAGCGGCTGGATTTTATTAAAGACAAGCCCTTTGTAAGCTTCTATCAATTCCTCCTACAAAAATTCCCTATTTATCTTTTTTTTTAATTATAAAAGGTTTAAACATTAATTATGCAAAGTTTTGAGAAATTAAAAGCACAAAGATAAACTTACTAAATATATTACATTAAAGTAATTAAAAGGATTTTTTTAAAAATTGTAAAATTCTTTTCAGACCCAGAATATTATATACATACATTATAAACATATATATATACATATATAAATGTGAGAATAACACACAAACATAGATATTTTCTCAAAAATTGAATGTAATGAAGGAAAAAAAATTATAATTTTTCAGAATGCTTGTAGTATTAGTCTATACATTGTGGTCCTTTTATCACAATTTTCCTCATTTATAGTATTATTAAATTTGAATAATGAAGCAATATTAATACTCTTATTATATTAAATCCTGAAATCTTAGGTATGCAACAAAAAAAATTACACATATAAATTTTTTTAATAACAGTTGACAGCAACCCCCTAATTAAGAGATGTTTTAATATTTACCCTAAAATGGTTTTGTATGTAGACTGCTCCTTGAATCTCAACAAATGTCTAGGTTGCCTTTTTGATTGTCTATGTATTAAATTGCAAATCTATAAGCATTTTTCATATAGTATACTGAGAAAAACATTTTTTTACTCTAAAATTACTCCCTCCCCTCTATTATATTCCAAGTGAAAAATTACTGTTTTGAAACTATTTTTTCTCCACCAAATTTTATTTGTCCTTGAAAATTATTGCACTTTTTTAGGAAAATGTTTCTTGACATAACACACTATTTTTTCACAGACTTAGGAGGAACTCTGTAAATATTTAGAAAATAGCTACACTTCAATTAGTAATAAAGATAAATATAACTTACCTTTAAAATTATATAAATATTTAGGTAGTAAGTGTTCCTTTTCAAAGGATAGTATTTCATTCAAATTATAAGTCAATTAATCATAATCTAAACTAACATTAATATTGTTAAGTTGAATGAGGTTCAAGGATTTTACGCAGATCCATCGCAAAGAACAATACAGTTCTTCAAGAGTGGTAGAAATTTATTGTCGAAAATTCAATCCTTGAAATACAGGATAGGCAGTGAAATCTACAAATTAAATCTCAGAAGGTCTTCACACCTTCAACAGTGCTCAGACACAACTACCAGTGTCTAAAATACACATATGTAAAAGATTATTCACAAACACCGCTTGTCCTACTCAACAGCCGAGCTAATCGCTAGGCAATTCTTCACAGTCAAGGCAAGACTACTAATCGCTAATCAAAACAATACTAACTCACTTTCGGCGAGTGTCTTCCTATTTATAAACCTTGCAGATCCTTTGAGAAAGATCCACTTGCATCATAGATTGTGAAATTAGTAGATTTCTCCACTAATTTCCAGAAGAATCCATAGGCTCACGAACTCGTCAAAAATGTCACCAAAAATTATGCCAACTTGGCTCTATTGCCAAAATTTCGTCAAGTTCCCATTGAATCGTCATTAGAATGTAAGAGACGGCATTGATTGTGAATATTACAATTTTAACATAAAATAAATATAATATTGTGTAATACAAATTATTTACACTATTTTACACAAAATTCTTAACAATATAGATATTTATAAAAGGAGCAGCAACTGCAGTGTCTTAATTTTTTATACACATAGAAATCTATAGTCCATAATGCATTATATTGGGTTGTGAAAACTGCAATTATTTACAGTTTAAAAACATGTATACTCAAAATGAGAATAAAAGCTTTAAAATTACAGATGAATAATTTTGAAAAAATTAGAAATTAATCATACAAAAAAATGTGACATTTAATAAACTTACTGAATTTTTAAAATAGAAATCATTATCATTTCTCATTTTTTCAGAAAATTCTTTTACAGACATTTTCAACTCAAGATGATCTATGACCTATAAAAAAATAAAAAAATGTACACATAAAATCTTTGAAAACGAATGTAAATATTAAAATATATTTTACATATCATTTAAGGATGAGCATAAATCAATGAGGTTAAATATAATTCAAGAATTATATTTATCTCATTATATTTATACTTTTATATGAAAAATAAAATCCTGAATCATTCAGAAAGTAGATATTTCTCTTTTTCATATGATTTATTTTTAATTAGATTACATTACAAAATTTATACAAGTATAAAGCATAATTATTTTTCCTTTTTTACTATAATTCGGAACAAAGTTTTCTTTCTCTAATGATTCAATAAAATATTCCTTTCAAAACATTTATAATTAAATCGGATAATACAGTAACAAAAATTTCAATTCTACTCTAGAAAGATTAGTGTTTCTGTAACATACAAAGTTATTAATTATGAGTTTATTTCAATTACAAGTATTTTGGTGTCCTTATTTTCTGATGAATGTGCATTTTGCAAAAAGTGCTTACCGATATTTTTATTGACACTTACTAATTCGCATTTGTGTGAAAGTAGATTACTTTATTTTCCTTCAGTGGCAGCTGTTGTTTCTCTGTTTTGTGTTGTATCTAGTTACATCAGGCATGTCAAACTCATATATTGTTACGGGCCACATGATATGTCCTATATTAAGTTGGGGGCCACATGTTTTCAATGATCAAAAAAATTAATAAAATACGATTTTTAATTTTAGAACCATTATATTATGTATTTATTAAACAATGCCAAGAAAAAAGTATTGTATATTATACATACTAGGGAGGGACCCTAAAATAATCGGAAATAAACTGTTGTACACGTATGCTTTGTAGTTATGAGTTATGCTGCTGTTAATTAGAGGCCTCCCACGAGTGAGCTGGCATCAGTCTGAGTTAAATTGATTGCTTATTATGCTCTGTTGTGGGCATTCCTGTTTCATCACTTTGGTGATTAGTGTGATGGCCGACCACAAAGAATAAAGATTTTGTGTAAAACTTTGCTTTCTGTAAAGGAAAATTATAGCAGAGACCAAAGGGATACTTCAGTAAGCCTTTAATGATGATGCTTTGAGAAAATCACAGGTCTTCGCCTGACTTTCCTATTTCAAATATGGCAACATGTCAAATGAAGACATGCCACTTCCAGGGCATCCATTGACAGGAAGAAATGACGAAAACATTGCCAAAATCAAACACAATTGATAAAGATCGTCTAAAGACCATTTACCAAGTTTCTGAGGAAACAAAACTGTCATGGAACTTGATCCAGAGAATTCTAATCAAAGGTTGATCCATGAGATGGATGTCTGCAAAATGTGTTCCTTGCTTGCTCAAAGATGATGAAAAAATTTGATCAGAGGTCCTAAAGAGAAAACCGCCCAAATGTTTACCACAACTTGACAAGTGTCAAGTACAGAATTATCCAAAATTTCCTTAAAAGAATTGTGATTGGGGATGAGTCTTAGTGCTATTGGTACGATCCAAAATTGAAGCAAGCATCAAGCTAAATTGCCCCTTCTCAAGAGTTCTAGAAGTGTTTTAAGCTATGGCAAAAGCATTGGGACAAGTGTCTTAATGTACATGGACAATACTTTGAAGAGGGAACAAATGTAGAATTCAATAAAAATGCTAAATAAAAAAAATAACAAATTCCAGTTATTTTTGAGTCCTTCCTTGTAAATAGTTGTTTTATATTTTCAAGTTATTCTTGAAACAAACTACAAGTATTGCATACTTTCTTTATTAAAAAAACCTAAAATAAAAGCTTTAATAAAAAATACAGTTTAATACTAATTTTTAGAAAATATTTGATGTTTTTCATAAGGCACAAATTAAAATTCGGATGAATATATTGAGCTGGTATATGTTGATTGGTTATTCTTGAGACCATTCTAAATATTTGTTATTTTTCATTACAAAAAATAGTTTCTCTCATAAATAAGCATTTCTAAATATAGCCATTATATGAGTAACAAAGTATAGCACTTCAGGAAACCAATCTACTGATAAATACGTATAATAATCTGGAATTCCAAATTCCATACATTTTTGCTTTAGCAAAGAATCCCATTGGAGCTCAATTAATGCCATTTGTAAGCTTTCATCAACAGTTTCACTATCGATAAATAGAAGTATAGAGGTGAAATAAAAAAGACGAAATTGTTATTTACAGTTTTTAAAATAAGAAAACCTTGCATCAAATCCTGGTGAGTATAATTCCTGGTCCTAATTTAATTTGGTGAGTATACTCAGTAAATTTTAATTTAGGTGATTTAATCAATAGATTTTGACAGCTTTCAGAGTGTATTACGTTTTCATTTTCTATTTGTTTTTGCAAAAGGGATAAGTTTTGTTTGAGGGAATTAATATTGTAAAATAGTGTTGTAACAACAAGTTTTTTGCCTTGATGCTTAAGATTAAGTTGATTAAGATAACTTGTACTATCAACTGAAAAAGTAAAGTCCTTTAACCATTATCTATCTTTTATAATACAGCACATTCCTATTTTTTTTACTTCCCAAGGCAATAATAATTTGATCCAGCAATTTGAAGAATTGTTTTAACTCTTTATGACAGGAAAGCCATCGAAATTCCATATAACATGACAGATCAATGTATTCATATTCTATGCCTTCAAGAAATGAAGCAAATTGATGATAATTAAGTCTACGCTCTCAAATATAATTTACAATTTGGATTACTATTTTTAAAACATGTCCTATATTTAAAAATTTGAAACACAGTACCTGCTGGTGAATAATACAACAAAACTGTTGAAAATTATTATTACCATGCAGTTTGCATGTTTCTTTAAATCTTGTAACAACTCCTTCAGTAATGTCGATCATGGTAGGTGCACCATCATAGAAGAGAAACCAATTTGACAATCTTCAACAACCAATGTGCTTGAATATAACTTACAATTTTGATTACTATATTTAAAAGATATACAGCTGGTTTTCAAAATAATGGGAACACCTTAGATTCATAAAGATTTCTTTATTAGTATGGAGTAGGATTGTCTTTGGCATGTAATACAGCTTGGATTCGCCTAGGAATCGATTCATACAAGTGCTGAATAGTGTTTAGAGGAATATTGTATCATTCTTCTTGGAGATACTGAGAAAGTTCTAAGAGAGATGCCGGTGGAGGATATCGATTCTGTATTGAACACTCTAAAATAGATCATAATGGTTCAATTATAATGAGGTTGGGTGATTGTGTGGGCCAAGGTAGATGTTTAACTTCATCCTCCTGTTCATCAAACAATGATTGGACAAGTCCCATTGCATGGCTAAGTGTGTTATCATTTTGGAAAATCCCATCTTTTGTGGGAAACAGAGTTCGCATCACAGGATGGACCTAGTCAACTAAAATTTCTCTATACTTCTCCCCAGTGATCCTTCCTTTCAGGGTTATGATTGGTCCAACATAAAACCACAACATGGCTGCCCATATCTTGACAGATCCACCTCCATGCTTGACAGTTGAAAGAAGACAATCATGATCATACGCTTGTGCAGGTGTCCTCCAAATGAGCACCTGTCCTGTTGTAGGGAAAAGAGTGAAAGAAAATTTGTCAAACCATATTATTTTCACCCACTTACCAATCAACCAGGTTTTGTGAGTATGACACCAATGTAGAGGTCGTTTGACATTAACATCTGTGACAAGTGGTTTGGAAATTGCTGCTCTGTCATAAATGTTTTGTTTATGAAGGTACCTTCTAACTGTAATTATTAACATTGGTGAATCCAGAAGCCGATAGAGATCTGCATTCACTTTTGCTTTAATTGTTCGCTTTTTAGACATTACAATCCACTTCAATACCAGTTGTTCTCTTTCAGAGAGCTTGTCTTTCCACCCCCTATTTTGCTTTGCCAAGTTTCTCTTGCCCCCCTGTGTGTTTGCTGTCATGACTTTTAGACATCATACCTCTAGAAACGCCAAGAAGTTGGGATGTTTTGGTCACACTTGCTTCAACTTGATGGGCTCCTACAATTTGGCTTATTTAAAAAATCTGAGAGATCTGACCATTTACGCTTCCGAAAAACATCCAAGACTTACAGAACTTTGCTAAAGCTATCACTTACTACCAGAATATATACATTTCTATTTATATAAAAAAAAACTGGTAGCTACTATTATATTTTAATGCTTATGAAACGCATTCAAAAATGTCACTTTTATTCATAGGTGTTTCCATTATTTTGATGTGTTTTATTATGATGTTTGGTGTTTTGATAACCACCTGTATAAACATATAATGTTTACAGCAGCTGTACTGTCTTTCACAAATTTAGTGAATGCGCTTTGCGGTTTTTGAAGAATTTATTTTAATTCCAACAAACTGTCTTCATGAAGTTTTGCAAAGTATTGACCACAGTATGTTTTATGATTCATGCCTTAGTACTTTCTACAATTATATTCCTTAGAAACTGAAATACAGTTTTTGCTTATCAGGCCTAATATATTATTCTTATTTTTGACAAAAAAATATTGCATTTCTCATTTTTCTTGAAAATTATGATGTTTCTCTTCAGTTGATTTTTTTCTTAATCATTGATCTTAAAGTTTGAATACATTTTTATTGAATAAATTTTTAGTTTAATATGAATAAAAACCAAAATCCAATTTCATTCACAAACGATTGAGAAAACACAGCACTTCCTCTTAATTGTCTTGAATTTTTTAAACTTTAAAGAAACACCTCTGATTGCCTCTAAGGTCATGCTGTTTGCTTCTCATTGATTGGACACTCCAAAAAGAGAAAGAGGAATAGGTATTAAAGTCGCTCATATAATATGCGACATACAGTGTCAAATACAGTGAATAATATGCATAAATGTATCTAAGAATTTAATAAAAATTAATTTATAATGCAAAATTAAATGAAATTTTTTTTAATCAAATGTAAAAAAGAATATTTAATTTAAAGACTTTCTATTATCAAATAGAATTTCCTTTTAAAAAAAACAGCTAACAGGCAAATATACTGTATAAATTGTTTTAAAAAGTTCACCTTAAGTAAATTTTATAGTGAAAGAACTTTAAAACCTTGATATTTAAAAATCTTTAAAAAGTCTCAAAGGGCCGCAACCTATGTACTGGCAGGCCATATGTTTGACTTAGCTGAGTTACATTAAAGCAACGTAGTAAAATCTTACAAATGGGCCTTGTAATTTAAAGTCAGTCTTATACAACAAAGATGATGTATAAGAATGGAACAATAATCAATTGTGTGAGTCTTGATTGACATAAACTGATTAACTGGTTTATTAATATTGTTATAGAAGCAACAAGAGGACAGTTGGTGAACTCATTATTCTGAACCATGGTCAAATGCCACACACAAGGACAACACCTCAACAGTACAAATCGTGAACAATCTTACTGTGACTACTAAGCCACAATTTTATTAACTTTATTATCATAGATCCCATTTTCAAATGTGGCAAAGATATATATTTTATATTTATTGACAGTTTAAAAATTCCTAGATTTAATACATTTAGTCATGAAACATTCTTATAGAATAACTTATCAGAAATAAGTGCTGAAATTATCTAAAAATAGTAAATCGCAGATTTATTCAATTTCATATAAGTTTCAAAACTGTGTTAAGGTTACAATGGCTCAGAATATTTCTTCTATATTTCAGTCATGCCCACAGAGAAACTGTATATGGCATATAGCTTTTTAAGCTTATACTTATAAAACAAAGCTTTGCATTAAAATGCTTCATTTTACAAAGTATATTAAATTTTAAATATAATTAAAAAACTATCTTCATAAAAAATAATACTAGTCTCATATGTACCTGAAAAGAACATGTGAAAGATGACAGGTATCAAATTAAGGTATATACCTGTAGAATAAATTTACTTAGTTATAATAAAATGCTTTAAAGAGAAAGAAATCAAATAAAGTAATACAAGCCAAAAACATACTACTCAAGTTATGCACACAAAGCAAACAGTAAATTTTAATTAATAATTAAGATAAATTTCACCAAGATTCCACTATTCTTTAGCAAAATAGCTGTTACAATATACAATAAATTTATTTTTACTTTTTCCATTTCCTTTGAAATTCTTTCTACTTCTTTCTTTCCAATTTCATGAACTTCTTCTGGTGTCAAAAAATAACTGAGGTGAAAATCCAAGCACATCTGATAAATTTCTTTTCCATTAGGAAGAGTAGAAATACCAATTTTTGGTCGGCAATGTTTAAAATATTCCTAGGAAAAAAGATTATTTAACATTAGCTTTAACAAAAAGAAAGAATACTCAACTTCTTTAAAAATGGAATTTCATAATTAATATCTTTTCTAAAAAGGTTTTCATCAACTTTCATATCAATCCTATATAAATATATTATAATAACAATGCTACATTTTAGTTTTCTTGAGAAGGATATTCCTTAACTCATTATGATCTTGAAACCTCCATGACAATTAAGATATTTGATTCTTTTCTTTCTGATGGAAAATACAATTTTAACCACAACTTTACCTCCTCAAAAAATGCCATGTTGGCACATTTCATGGTGTGTTGATGCAATATTGCATCAGCCACTGAATTTGATAAATAAGCATGCTAAAACACAGAAATAATATGATTAAGGAATTTGCCAGGCACTTTTGATAGAAGTATATAAGCTGAGATATTTGAAATGAGAAAAAAAAGAATATTTCCGTGTCTGTTGCAACTTGTCTGCATATGCTATGTTGCAAACTTTTTGTGTCTTTGCAAAATTAAAATTGTCCAAAAAAAGCATCTTTATTTCATCCAGACATGTAGTGCACTATTAATATCAGTCAGATATATTAAAACCACATAAATATGTGCCCAAACCATGTTTGATTTCAGAGAAAATATTGCAAATTTACTAAACTGCACAAATGAATTGGAACAAAGTAAAAAATCACTCTTTTTCGATAAAATGTTTTCATTCATAATGTGCATTTATATATACACTGATAAATACATATGAAGTATATTCATCTTTGGTACAAAATGATCTTTTGAACACATTATACATTGACTCCACTGAATTAGTGCACATACTCAACTTAAAAAGCTTTTAACCACACTTTTACAGCATTTGTTATCATATGTTTTTATATTGTACAACCTATTTTACTGAAATGATTCTTTAAATTATTCAACGAATTCTTGATGGAATTTAAGCCTAGTGAATTTCCAGGCTAATCAAGCATATGACTTTGATTTTCCTTTAATGAAATCCTTGACCATTTTTGCATTGCAGTAAGGGGGCCAAGCCATGTTAAATTATTTTAATTTAGAATATTCAGACAAAAAAAATTTTAAGTGAATAATTCTTATTGAAAAAATTATTTAATTTTCCAAAACTTTTAACTAATAATCCATATTTTAAGCAGCACTAAAACACCTAAAATTTCAATACTCTAACAAACTTAAGGAATGTGGAAACATCCAAAATATAATTTTAGTTCTATTAATTTTATCATTATTTTAATTTTTATTTTAGCATTAAAATGGAAATTTGGAGGATTCTGACTATCTGCAATTACAGTTTTAAATATTCAGTCTAAAAAGCATGTTTTTATATGTTTTTAAGAATGCATATTAATATACATAAATATTCAAGTACATATAAATTTACATGGATTGTATTTTGCAGATCAGTTATAAATCAAATACTATAAAATGATTCAGGAATTTACCAGCTGATAAAAAAGAAAGTATTGAATTTCTTCAGAAATATGGCGTTTTGTTCAACTACAGAAAATGTAAAACTGCTAACTTAATCTCAGTCACAAAAAATTTTTAACTCTATATTATTAGTACAGAATACAAGAGTAATAATAAGCTGTCAAAGAGTGTCTAACACAATGACTACCTTCTCAAGGAAGCTCAGCTATCCAGAACATACTGAAAACTTAATGTGATATATTCAATCATCAATTTTTCCAAGACCAAAAAAATCAAACCCCTTAACTTTTTTTTACTATACATTTTTTTCAATTACTGTAAGAACTCAAAATACATAATACACACTTAAAAATTACAATAAACAGAAAAATTTGTCATCTTTATGATCAAATTTAACAGATGGAAAATAAAATGTAATTTACTTCCTCAAAGAACTCCTTCAACATTTTGAAAGCTGGTAAAACATTATGTGCAATAGATTCCACAGCTTCCATAAGTATAGCTTTTCTGCAAAAGAGAAAACGGAAAATGAAGCTAACAGATAAGTCATAAAAATAAACAAAACAAAAGGGATTCCAGATTCCCCTAAATATATAAATAATATCCAAGTCAAATATATAAACATTATTTTTTATGCATCTGTGGGAGATGATTTCTGCAAAACCTGATCTTAGCAAACTACTCAAAAAAAGAATTATCAACCAAATTCCAAATTTGTAGGGCTAATAGTTTTAGAGGTCCTTTGATGAGTAAGTGAATAATTCTTTCTTATATACATAGATAGATTATCATTTACACCCCAGGAACTCCACCCCCAGAAGACAATTTTCACAAAATTCGTTCTTGATGGATCTCTACTCAACAAAAGAAGCATGCTAGCAGGTCTAATAGTTCCAGAGGTACTTTGATGAGTGAGTCATTATCACCTACATAGAGAAATAAATTATCTTTTACATCCCTGAAATGTTCCTTGGGGATTGAAACCTGAAAAAAAACTGTTCTTATAGTGGATCTTTACTCAACAAAAGAAACATGACAACCAAATTTCTAATCTGCATGTATGTCTAAAAGCTTCGAAGATATCACAATGTGTAAACATGTGAGTGAGTTGTTTTTCTGTTATTTATACAGATAGATAGATAGATATGGGTGGAAAGGAAACTTTAAGTGCAACTATAATCCCTGTCCCCTTGGGTGTAAATTTCCAATAAAACCATTCTAGCAGATCTCTACTCAACAAAAGAAACATGCCTGCCAAAATTTAAGTCTGACAGTCTAATAGTTTTGGACAACTCATGATGAGTGAGTGAATGAGTCACCTTTTTCCTAAAGAAAGAAAGAGATATAATTTTCAACACAATTATATAAAAGCTTCATTTTTAAAAAATTTCAGTCAATAAGGGAGTTTATTATTTAAACCCATAATCTATGCAATAAAAAATTTTACAGAACAACAGATATTTAATCCCTCCCCCCTACCAAAAAAAAGTACATTATCACAATAAATTTTGAATTCTTTTTTTCACATTTTGGTCACCTTGGAAATATACATACAACTAGTAGTTCTAAATGCATTAAGATTAGAATATTATTTTTAAGAAATATAACCTACTTTTTTTCCTCAGAAACTGTATCTGGAAGTGACAAAAAAGGTTTATAAAATATACATTCTTCTGGGTTCTTTTGAAGTACATCTAATTGATCTAAATCATCTATTTGCTCAGGTATTGAAGCCTACAGACAGGTATAGTGGAATATAAAAAAAATTAAAGAATGAAAAAATAATAATAAATAAGAACATGCAAGTCAGAATATTACTAAAGGGGTGCTAAATTTGTGTTATTGGTAAAGCTTTCAGCATGCTGTTAATTTGAAGAAAAGAAAATTATAAAAAATAAGAAAGAACAGAGGAAAGGAGGAAATTACTTTTGAATAACAAATGGAACTAGTTTGATATCACAGGGCAAAGAGCCAATAGCTGCTTGGCGTGATAAAGGAATCATGCCAAGCAGTGTTTGTTGTCACTGGAATGGAATTCAAGATGGTGGCCTAGAGGTAAAAAAATCGTCAAGAAGATGATTTTAAAGAATTGTTTTGAAATACATTGAAATATATTTCAGATTCAGAATTCGCGAAGAGATTGAGAATGATCAAGATCAATCAATAAATAATATACTGCATAATATTATTAGTAGTACATGTAACTTTTTATTATATATTTATTTTCATTATTTATTGATGAATAAAAATAAAATATAATAAAAAGTTACATGTACTAATAATAATATTATGCAGTATATGATAATTATCTTATAATATATGTTAATAGGAATTATATCTATTATTCATATAGTACAATTTAATAATAATTATTATATATAACTAGCTGACCCAGCAAAAGTTGTTATGCCATATAAATTATTTCCAGTGGTTATTTTGGTAGTCAAATAAAAAATAACTAACTCATTGTAAGTGAGTGGGGGATGTGGTATACGACTGAAAGAGAAATGGAGTGTTGTGAACGATGATGGCCTATAAAAGTAACAAAACACCAAACATTCATTTTTTGAATTCTTTCTTTTATTATTTTAACTAATAAATTTCAAATTACATCTCTATCACAAATTATGACAATTAAAAAATAACATTATCAGTCTCTTAGTGCAATGGAGTGTACGATGTGTATTGAGTCCATCTTTAGCCAACACAAACAAACTAGATGGTTTACCCACGCGAGAACATGCCATATATAATTGTCCATGTGAAAAACATGGTGTGTCCAAATCTAAGCCACAAACAGACATCGTTTGGCCTTGAGACTTATTGATTGTCATTGTGAATGCCAATCTAATTGGAAATTGAATTCGTTTGAATTCAAATGGCACATCTGTGGAAATAATAGGGATTCGTGGTAATAATACATCTTCTCCTCGGAACTTGCAATTCAAAATTCTGGCTTTGACAACGTTTTTCATCAATTTTTTAATGACTAATCGCGTGCCATTGCACAGCCGTGGTGGGTTCAAATTACGAAGCAAAATAACCGGAGATTCAACCTTCAGTTGTAAATGGTACGGTGGCATGCCTGACAAATCCAATGGGTTCAAAAACTCTGCTGGATAATTTACAGCTTTGTTGGTATCACTAACTGTATCGATAGATTTGTATGACATCAAGTCCCCTGGCAACATCATGAAATTCAAATCGTTGATGTCCACATTTTTTGCTGCCAAAATTGCTCTTTCTACCAGCCACTCATGATTCAAGTATTGTGTGAATCATGAGTGGAAATATCTGGTCAATGAGAGCATTTTGCGAGTTAATGATTGTGCAGAAATTGGTCGACAATTTTATGCATCCAGTATTTTCATGCACAGCTACTTTTCCATCGCCAATACCTAGTTATTTTGATAATGTTTCAGTGGATGGATCTTGAAGCATTTGAGTGCACATATTTACTTTCAGTTGTACTTTTTTATCATTACGCCACAGTGGCAATGATTTCAAGCAAGCGTTGATCAGCATACGTTGAACGTGGAATGATGGGAAGTGTTTGTCTGAAATCACCTGAAATGAGTAACAGAGTGCTGATAAATAGTTTGTCGTTGCTTTTTATCTCTTTCAATGTCCTGTTTAACACCTCAAGCGAATGTTTGTGTGCTTTCATAGTGCAATAATCCCAGATGATAATTTTACACAGTTTCAGCACTGTGGCCATGGACGATTGTTTTTTTATGTTGCACATTGCATCTGGGTTATTTGAATATTTAGAGGCAGCTTAAATGATGATTGAGCTGTTCTGCCTCCATCTAATAATGTTGCGGCAATGCCAGACGATGCAGCAGCCAATGCGATGTCATTTTTTGATCGTATTTTGGCGAGAATTAGTGAAATGAGGAATGTTTTGCCAGTTCCCCCTAGTACATCCAAAATAAAGAATCCACCTTGTCCTGCCAAAACGGCGAGCATAATGCAGTCATAAATGGTTCTTTGTTCCTCAGTGAGTAGAGGGGCATTGCGAGTAATAATAGCTGTCATTTTTACAGTATTGTACTGAACAACAGGCACAAATAAAAACACTCAGTCTGCCTTGGATCGACTGTAAATACTCACCCCCAAGGTTTTTGATTTGAATAAACTGGGGCATGCATCAATCGGTGTGCCTTGCTTGAGGGGCATCCACTTTTTTGTTTGTTTGTTTGAGCCCATGTGAAATAGCGTGGTACTTCTAAATAGAGTAGTTTTCGTGCAAAGGCACAAAAAGCATCTCCACGATTACACAATTCAAAAAATTTGGAGAGTGTAGTTTTTGGTGGAATTGCAAGCATTTTTTAAATAGAGTAAAAAAAAAGCTTTTATGTACTTAATTTATTAAATCACTGGTTTTAAAAGAGCAAAGTATGAACTTTTTTTGTTCAGACGGTTTACTAGTCACAATTTTAAGAAATCCAAACATAACGATTGAAATATTTTGATTAATGTGATTTACAGAAAATACTATAGTCCTTATCTTAAAAAAATATTAATTTAAAGCAATACATTTAAATGTATTGCAAATAAACTTATTTGAAATAATGATAACAGAGTAAAAGCAATTAAGTTTTTCGCAACTATTTTAAATATTTTTGTTTTATAAATGGGTGTAATATATGAATTTTTTAATTAAAGATATGTACAAAAAATGGGGGCAGGGGGGGGGGACTTTTCAATCGCATTTTTTTTTTACTTGCCAAATATGGAGATTTTTGATTTGTTATAGACACCCTTTTTCTAGTGTAACCCATGAGTAAGATGATTTGGACAGTGGAACAGAGAAAAGTCACACATCTGGTGCAAAACCGATTTTCGACGCCAAGCCTTGGCTTACTGTAAAATTGTGTTGTTTTTTTTTAAGTTTTTTTTTTTTGAGGGCTTAATTTTTAAAGTAAAGTTTCCAAATTTCACACATCTATTGCAAACAACAGTAATTTTGAAACAAAAATATAATAAAAATACTACATAAATGAATTTTAGCAAAAATTGAAATAGACAAAAAAAAAACAAATTTTTAAATCTGTAATTTTTAAGCAATTCTTTCAATCTTCGTATAAATTTCGGATAATATTGTTCAACATGCGGGAAAAAATTTCGTGAGATTATCTTTATAAATGACAAAGTCATTAAATGTTTAATTGAAATTTTGAGCATTTTTTGAAAAATCGTAAAAAAAAAAAAAATTGGTATTTTATTTTTTAAATGACTGATTCTAAAAGAGAAAAGCGCGAACTTTATAGCATGGAATATCGTTTTAATAACACTAAAATAAATCCAAATGCAACAATTTAGAAATCATTTTTATAAAGCATCAATTTTGACTCATTTTTAAAAATATCGTAAAAAAATACAAGTATTATTATGCTATAAAAAAAAAATTATACCGTATCGTGACGAAATAAATCATATTTCCGATTCTGTTATTATCTTTTGCCTGGGTTTTATAGGAACAATTAGATTGTTATTTTAAAAACGTAGAAAAAGTAGGAACTTTTCACTCCGCTGAAACTGAAATGACGCTTGACCGAATAAACAACACACAGAAGTAGGACAATTATGCATTTTAAGGTTTTTAATTAATATCTTTTCAACTAATTGCAACATCAGAATGAAAAACAGTTTGTCCTATTTTCAGACCGACTGAATATATGCACAAAATTTCATAAGAATCAGTCCATCCGTTTCAGAGGAGTTTGGTTATAAACACTGTGACACAAGAATTTTATATATTAGATAATCATAATAAAATAAATAGGAATTAAAGAAAAGAATAATTATCATAGTGAAATATAATAAAAATTATACAAAAGAATACTCATATAAAACGTAATTATAAATATATAACACACACACATATGTAACATTTATAAAAAAAATTTTATAAATAACGAATATTATACGATGATTTCATATTATAATAATTGTATTTTTATATTTATTATTAATAAAATAATTACATAATATATATTAAAACTAATAATGGATCTAAACTAAAAAGTTTTTTTTTCTAATATACGTTATCTCTATAGCAAACACATCACCAGACGATAAAAATTTCTGGGTAACCATATTGTAATGTTATCGCCCATCTTGGCGAACATAAACAACAACATGGTGTGTGCCCGTGATATCAAATTCACACCCAACAAACATTAATTTTGTTTGCTTTTATTGTACATAAATATTACATCTATGGCCCTAATTGAATGTTCAAGTCTGTGTTTAAAAATTGAATTGAGCTCAATTTTCTACATTTCAACTTTTATAAAACTTCAGCTTATTCACTACTATATATAAGTAAAATAGCTATAATAATTTGGTTGTCCAATGATGAATAGCATCTTTTGTACCATTCTGAATGTAAATCCTAATAAAATCTCTCCCAAATAATAACACACTAAATATGAGTAACTCACAAAAAATTAGCTTACTATTATTGTTCACAATAATCATTATTATTATTATCCACAATAATTATTACACACATATAATTATCACATCATATCCCAAATATGAATAAGCACATGAGAAATAAATATATAGAATTTGTAAGTTGCTGACTTCTTATTATACATGTTAATTTTTTTAATGTAAGATTTTTGCAAATTTTAATACAAAATAAGCCCAAATTATGAAGTAACACATCAATTAATAAATTAAGGTTGCTTTTACAGCTGGATTGAATTATTTATCATATTTTATATAAAAATGAATCTGTTACAAGGAAATATGAAATTTTCTTAGCAGAAATCAAACACAAGAACACAAATTATCAAACACAAGAACATCTAGCAATTTCGATCTAAATATTCTATAACATAGAAAACTAAAATCAATGTCATAAATTACTTACATCTCAACATGATAATCTAAAAACTGAATAATTTGAAACTTGTGCAAAAAGAGTTTTTATATAAAATGCATAATAGCATTTTTTTATAGCTATAGATTGTTTATAAATAGCTATTATAGATTGACTTCAATCTATATAACCAATGAAAATCTTAAGAACACAAAGACTTACCACAGATATTTTATGGTAAGTCATCTTTTGTTTTATGCCCTCTTTCATGCAATCAATAATTTGAGAAACCTGAAAAAAGAAGATTTTTAGCAACCGTTCTCATATATACAGGTTTATAATTATAAAAAGTAGTTGTACAACCTAATCAATCAGACAATCAAGTGTGATTTTCTGAAAGGATTCAAATTTTGCAAAACAGCAGACTCTTTTAACAATGTTCTTTTTAAAATACTCAATAAATTTGTTTTAAATGAACATATTTAAAAATCAGAGTCAATAAAATGTTTCATGGAATAATGTTAAGTAGTTATTAAGTAGTAATTAATGGTACTTGTGTAAAATTATGTAAAACCAGAAAAAAAAGTCCCAAAGATACAATATTCTACCAATAATTTAATCTGATTGATGTAAATTTTGATGGAAGCTTGACAACTTTCATGGCCAATGAATTTTACACTTGTATCCAACCAGCTTATATATTCAAGATTATTTTTTCATAAAGCACTCCTGATTTTGCTTTTACATAGCAAGAATTTGTATTCACTTGACTGGGAATAATAACCTCAAATTTTAGTAAATTCACATTAATTATAACGAAAGGAATTATTTGTATAGTTATATGGTAGATAAATTATTGAATAATAATATAAACATAAAATACAATGCAATCTAATAGTAGAGGAGTTAAATTAATGTGATCTAACTACATTATCGCTTCCACACCACTGATCCCAAGTTCAAACCGCGGGTTGGGCAAGGTCGACTCAGCCTTTCATCCCTTCAGTGGGTTAATAAATGAGCACCAAGCTTGCTTGGGAACTTAACACTGAGGGTTCTCAGTTCACTGACCACCTGACCAGAACATCTGCTCATGCACCTCAAGGCCCAAGGTCATGTAAACTGAGATGGTCAAAGTCGGCCTTGGTCCTCACGGGCTGTTGTGCCACTGAGTTAACTACATTATAGTTATTTCAGGAGAAGGGAGTCATACCTTCTGTAGCATTATGGTCTATAACAGAATATCTCAAATTTTAATGCAGGGCTGACATCTACTCGATGTTGTGTATTCTGACAGATTAATTAAATATATACTAATTAAAACACAGGATGTGACACAAAATAAACATTTAATGATGTACACAAAAAATTTACAAAGACAGAAGTTCTTCTACAGAGAAAAAATGAAGAGTGCCATAGCACTTGCCTCTGAAGAATTCAACAAAAGAAAAATGCTACCCAAATTCCATTATTATAGTTCTTGTAGTTTGAAGGAAGGAATTTTTTTTTGTCATTACGGCCCAGTAACTCCCTGCTGCCCCCCCCAGGAGTTGATTTACGTAAAATACATTCCTAGTGGATCCCTATTCAACAAAAGAAACATGCTTAACCAATTTCAAGTATGTGGGTCTAACAAATCAAAAACAGGAATTTTTTTCTATAACTCCCCTTGACCTCTTGCAACCATCCTTGGGGGTTGATTTTCATTTTGCTCTTTGTTAGAAGAACTCTATTCCATGAAAGGAACATGTATACCGATTTTCAAGCAGGAAGATCTAATAGTTTAAAAAATGAAATATATTTATATATTTATCTAAGCCCCTTAATCCCCCAAAATGAAACTTGGGGGTTGATTTTCATGAAACCCATTTTGTAGCGGTTCTCTACTCTATGAAAGGAATCTGCTTACAAAATTTCAAGACTGTACATCAAATAGTTTAAAAATGGGAATAATTATCACTAACGACCCTTGAGCCCCACAACGCCACTTGGGGGGTCCGTTTTCTCAAAACCCACTTTTAGAACTGTACTCTATAAAAGGAATCTGCTTACCAAATGTGAAGACTGTGAGTCTAAGAAATTAAAAATGGAAAAAACTATTTGTAACGCCACAATGCCACCTAGGGGTCGATTTTCACAAAACACATGACTTAGGGGAAATTTAATCCATGAAAGGATTGTGATTATCATGTTTCAAGACTGTACATCCAGTAGTTTAAAAATGGAAATAATTATCTATAACGCCCCTTAAGGCCCGCAACGGCACTTCGGGTTGATTTTCACAAAAACCCATTTTGTAGCGTATCTTAACCCTATGAGAGGAATCTGCTTACCAAATTTCAAGAGTATGCGTCTAATAGTTTAAAAAACAGAATAATTATTTATATCTCCCCTTAACCCGCCGCAACACCCCTTGGGAGTCAATTTTCCCAAAACCCATCTTGTACCGGATATTTACTCTATGAAAGAAACATGCCTACCAATTTTCAAGCAGGTAGGTCAAGTAGTTTAAAAACAAAAATATTTATCTATTACGCCCCTTAATCCCCCGCAACGCCACTTGGGGGGGCTATTTTCCCAAAACCCATCTTATAGCTGATCATCTTATAGCTCTATCAAAGGAATCTATTTATCAAATTTAAAGACTGTGCGTCTAATAGTTTAAAAATGGAAATAATTATCTATGACGCCCCTTAAGCCCCCGCAACGCCACTTAGGAGTCGATTTTAACCAAACTCATTTTGTAGTGGATATCTACTGTATGAAAGGAATCTGCTTACCCAATTTCAAGATTGTACATCCAGTAGTTTAAAAATGGAAATTATTTATACTGCCCCTTAACTCCCCATAATGCCCCTTGTGGTTCGAATTTCACAAAATCCGTTCTTAGTGGATCTCTACTCCATGAAAGGAACATGTCTACCAAATTTCAAGTCTGAATGTTGAATAATTCCGGAAAAATCGTGATTAGTCAATCAGTCAGTCAATGAGTTTCTTTTCTCCTTTATATATATAGATAATACCTTATTATGTAGCAATGCATTAAAAAAAAATGTTAACAATACATGTCATTTGTTTTAAAAATAAAATTGATTTATTTACTTGTACAGGCAGTTCTTTATATCTAGAGAGTATTTTATTAAAATCTTTAAGTGTTTCCTGCTTCATTGCCGCAATGAGTCTTTCAAATTCAAGATGAAGTCCTTCCAGATAGTTTAGAGGGAAAAAATATCTAAAAATATAATTAATAATAATAAATTATAATTTTACATTCAAAACAAAAGATTCAATTATTTCACTCAATTAACAAATGAAAGAAAATATTTTATATTTCAAGTTCTAAATCAAGAATTCCCACACATTTTTCAATGATTTTTATTCAATACAACTGAAATCTATCATACTCTTCTCAAGATAAAATTTTCTTCAAATAGTAGCATACTGAACTTGAGGCTTTATGTGAATAGGGCAAATTGCTTTATTAAAAACTGCATTCTTGTTTTGTATGAGGAGGAATAAACCATATAATATACAAAATTGCTGAAATAAAATGAGATTATTTATAAAATATATCATATTGATTCTGAATCACTAAAGACCTACTGAGTTATTTTCGAAAGTGTTAATAGAATAAAACATTACAAAGTATTTTCTTTCCCCAGTATCAGTCTGTATCGGTTTAAGCCATGAAACTTCTGGTAGCCCAATAAAATTTCGCTTTGGTAAAGTTGTAAGAATTAAAAGTTATAAAATCAAATGCAATGCAAGTTTTTAAGTGAAGAAAAAATATCATCAGCATCTACACCAATGCGATGCAAGTGTTTATATAGAAAGTCATGTCCTGTTGAGAGTCAAAAATTTGCCATAAAAATTTCCATGGGCATGTTCATAGGAATAGGATTATAAAGTAGAGTCCAAACATTATCAATACCCATAGCAATAATACTGTATTACCAAATACAATTATGATTTACCTCAGAACCTACAAATATTATGAAATGTAAAATTATAGAAAATGAAGTATTACAATTCAGAAAATGCTGGACACTTTTTAAAGAAATAAAAATGAGATAACTGGACTTTACAATATATTCTTCAAATGCTTTAATGTTGATAACTGTTTAAACTAAAGTATTTAAACTATGTAGAATAAGATATGATTTTTTTCCTTCTAATTTTCTTCAACTGAATAATATCTTACTTTATGGACAAGGCTTTTTCCAATTAGTTCTCAAGAGTCTAGAGAGATTTTTTTAAACCTTACTTATCATTCAAGTCATTTATCAACAATAAAAAGCTAAGAAAATATTTTGGCTAATATATAGAATAAAAATAACTATGAACTCATGACATTGATTACTTGTTATAGCTTAATAATTAAAATTCTAAGCGCTTTCAAATACTTATATAAAAATAAGCAAAATATTATTAAAAAAATACTTGTAATATTAGAAAATTTTAAAACATCTAAGCAAAACATCAACATTACAATTTTATTTAAACCTTTAAGAGATGAAAAAGAGTCTCTATATGTATAAAACCTGTAGAGGTATAAGAGGGAAGTATTTGCTTTATACTTGGTTCCTAATTTCCTCCCATTCTATTCATTGGTATTTATTTTTATAGCTGGTACTATTTTTTTCTGATAACATTTACTGAAACTTTCAAAATAATTAAATGTGTAATTATTGAGTATTTTAATTAGCATGTCACATTTAATCTTATTTTGTAATTTAATTAGCAATCAATTTTGTTAATTAAGGGAAACATTTCTATATAAAATGATAAAATAAGCTTAAATCTTGACACACAAATGTACAATTTATAATCGTATTCTCTCTTGTACAAAAACAGTTAATCAAAAAAATTATGATTTAAGCACTAGAAAATAATTCAAATGTGATAAAAATCAATAAAAATATCATTTCTTTTGGTATTATTAATAAATATTTTAGAAAGACTTACAAAATGTATCTGAAAATCAAGGAACATGACTGAAATGCAGTCTTATTTGATGATTAAAATACAGTAGGCCTCAAAGACAAAAAATTCTTTCTAAGCTATTTTGCCTTAGCAAATATGTCCAGGAAATAAATAATAATTCGCAATTCCAAGGGGGACTATTTTATTGGTTGTTTAAAACAAGGAATTCAAATAACTAAATGCTAGTTTTCAATCAATATAAGAAGAAAATGGAAATAAGTGAAAAAATTCACTGTAAAAATTTATAAATCCTACAATTTCATAAGCCGTTCTTGCATTTAGATACCAAAGCTTTTTTTTTTCTTTACAGAGGCCACGATTCTTCATGTATTTTTACACCACTGTTCTTAAGTGAAGTTTTCTTATCATAACTAAAAATACTGACGTGAATTGGAAAACTTTTATAAAATGATTTACTATACACAACTATAAAATTATCTAGGTTAATTAAAAAGAGATAAATAAAAAGAAACTGCAAACATTCTATGCATCTGTGGATTTAGAAAACATTTTTAGGAGATGACAAAGCTAAAATTTTAAGAACCCAACAACTTATATGCATAATTGTAAATAATAGTAATGACATAAAAATTGAAGTCAAAAATAGAATCAAGATGGCTAACAGATGCTATCATGGATCACAAAACCAGTTTAAATCTAAATACATAAGTAACAAAACAAAAATACAGTCATACAAGACTCAAATAAGACCAATTGTTTTATATGCCAGCAAATGCTGGACAATTAACAAAGAAAGCAAAGAGAAACTGATGACTTTTGAGAGAAAAATCTTTAAAAAAATTTTTTGATGCAGTTAGAAAAAAACAGAATCTGGAGAATACGATAGAACCTTGAACTTCAATCAAAATACAGAGAACCCAACATAGTCAAAGTGATTAAGGCTTCCCAAATAAGGTGGCTGGGACATGTATTTTGATATAGCAATGAAAATCCTGCAAAGAAAATAACTTTCCAAACTCCAGTGGGAAAGATGAAAAGAGGAAGACTGAGAATAAGGTGGATGGATAAAGTAGAAAAGTGGTTGAAGGTGTGGAACCAGTGGAAGAACATATCAAATAGATCAAGATGGCCTAAGCTGACTGAGACAACCTTGGCCAGACAACCTTTGAAAAAGAAGAACCAATTAAATAAAACTTATTTTTCAAGCCATTTTTTTTTATGCATTAAATCCAGAAATTGAAATTAATCGGGGTTTCTTTACCTGCCACTGCAGTTTTCCTCTTATGATAATTAATGTTTTTTTCACATAACTTTAAATTCAACAAAATTAAATCATATTTTTACCCTTTAGCATCAGTCCCTTTTATAAAACATTGAAGCTCAGAAGACAGAAATTCCAAATTTTCACTTATTTGCTTATTCAGACCATTCTCGTTCAGGATTAGTTGGCAATCGTTTAAAAAATTTCTACTTTTCACCTGAAAAAAGTATACATTCATTAAAATAAATCAATTATGTTTAAAAAAAGAAAAAATCATATCCCATTAACAGTTTTAAAGAAAAACCCAATAACATACACTTTTTCTATTAAATGCTTTTTAATTTTTTAATTAAAACAAGAATAGTTGAGTTATAACTATAATTTAAATGCATAGGAATATAAAAGATGGTAGTACTGAGATAAGCCAGAATAATCACATGGAATGAACAATAAATGCCCAAGACCAGCATACCACACTTAGCCAAAAATACCTCAGAGTTGTCAATCAACCAAATAAAATAAAAATCTTTTTAAAAAATCCCATAATTTTCAATCAAAATTCATTTGCAAAAGTTGAATAAAAAAATCACAAAACTCTTGTTCTTAAAAGCTTTGAAACATCAGGTCAAGCATCAGAGTTCACAAAACTAATTGAATCGTTTTTATCATTTATGAAGTATATAAAATCAATTGTTCAATTAATTATCTGCTAAGACATTAAGTAGTTAATTCTTTAATGCCCAAAAAGCTCATCTGAAGAATTTTAACAAAAATTTCTCCCTCCGCCTCTAATATGTTTATATCTTTCATTGCTTAAAGTTTTATTTCCAAAAATTTGTAAAAATGATTTTTCTCAATTTTTTTTTTTTTAAATTTTGGATAGGTTAATAGCTACACTCTATTTCAAAATAATTTTATTGTTTTACGGTTACAATCTTCAGGCGATGAATTCAAAATTCCCTAAGGTTCGTATCTACTGTTTATTTGTATCCCAAGGTTAACGAATACTGGACTTCCTTTTATCTTTAATGCCCTCCTTTTTTTGTGAAGATATCAAAAACACATCAATAAATAAGAATAATTAAGTTTACTTTTTTTTGTAGGACTTGTTAGTGTTCACTAATGGAAAAAAATATCTAAAAACCAAATTCGTTTTAAATGCCTTATAATTCAAAAATCACATGCAAGTTGAAATTATTTAGAATAAGCAAAAGGTTAAACATTTCGATATTAATACTGGATAGATCCCAAATATATAAACTGCCATTCAAAAATATATCTGACCCCTACTCATAAGAAATACTTATATTCAGATACAACAATCTTATACAAATCTTTTCCAAAGAAGTCCCATTGGGCTCCCATACATTTTTCTGTTGTCTGAAACAACTGAACATTTAAACTGAGAAGAAATTCCAACTAGTTCATTTCATTCCACACTTTATTTTTTTCTGCTAAATTCTAAACCATTTGCGAGAAACTTTTAGTTAGAAGAAAATTCAGTAGTCATATGGAGCCATGTCAGGAGACTAGGGAACCTAATAAAACACAAGTAAATTTTACTCCAAAACTAGAAATAAAAGAGGATTCGAAAAATATTCAAATCTAATTTTTCTCCTGCAAGTTCTTCAAATGTTCAAACCTTATGTAAAAATGAAATAAATAGACCCAATACTGGTGTTTGCTCTTCTGCAGGTTTTTCAATCATGATTTGATGACCAACATCAACAGGATCCTTACTCAATGACAATCTCGTTTACAAAGACTGAGGGGGGCTATCAAAAAATATTTCAATCTCTACTGATGAACAGCTATATGTAAAGCAGTTGTACCACTCTTTTATCAGTGTGGTGACCTCTGCTTCAACCAGAAACAAATTATTGAATCAATCTTATGGGTAATTTTCACTAAGGAATCATAAATCCTAATGCATAACTTAATACAGTAGCATTATTCAAGCTTTTCTGTCATTCATCAATGTGG
The DNA here is from genome assembly GCA_019973975.1 of Trichonephila clavata. Lineage (NCBI taxonomy): Eukaryota > Metazoa > Arthropoda > Arachnida > Araneae > Nephilidae > Trichonephila > Trichonephila clavata. The sequence goes on from BMAO01016524.1 coordinate 210,827, forward strand.
AAACAGGAAAAATCCATATATGATCACTAGAACCACATAGTGGAGCCAATTTTAACTTACTATTTGGCATCAAATAATTGTGTTAAAAAGTGTGATAAATGTATCAAATTGGCAACCTTATCCTAATAGAAAATATAATCCTTTCATTTTTTTTTTTTTCTATTTTTTTTTCATGCTTCACAACTTTTTGTGGGTGCTAAATTCAATGGTATCATAAATGAAGTAAATGATGGTACAAGTCTTTTTTTTTTTTTTTTAACTTGGGAAGTCTAGAGAAAGTATTGCCCTCCAGTGGTTTCCCAGTCACTATAACATTTCTGGGAATGAGAAAGCAGAAAGGCTTGCTAAATAAGGGATCTCTCATGCCCCAACCTGACTTTCCTTTGCCTCTGCATAACATCAAAAGAATCATTTACAGTAAACTGCAAATTAATAGAGTCTCCCTGTATGGTGATGCAACCGCAGATAAAAGGAGGAATATATTGCTTAAGAAAAGTGGTAAAGTCCCCAGTTCCCTGCCTCAATCTGTTGGAATTGTGTACTTTTGTTTACTTACTGGACATGACTATTTGCAAAGACATTTGGAGTAAAGGATTCTGCTTGTTGCCCTCTGTGCAACCAGGGTGAAATGGATAGTGACCACCTCAGAAACTGCCCTATTGTTTTAAAGTTTTTCTGTGGACAACTCTACAGAGGCAAATTTTAATTTTTTTATGCTTCGCCATCATTTTATTGGGTTGCTCGTCAACTAATGGCAGAGATGCCGAAGATGGGCATAGGATAAAAAAAATCTTTTGTTTTTTCGTTTAATTAAAGAAAAAAGAGGTAAGAAAGGTAACAAATGGTATGTGAATGAAAGTTTGATTGCATCTAAGTGTAAATCTCCAAAATGTGACAAAAATATATATTTGGCTTAGCAAAAGGATATAACTACAGGTTTTGAATGCCAATACCATCAGAGAGGTAGCAAGAATAATCATGATAAATGCAAAAGCATCAGAAAGGCTACATGATCCTCAATGAAGATTTTTAAAACTCTTAAATTAATAAAAATACAACTAATTACATCAATATTTTTAATTATTATATTCATATTAGAAAAGCATACCTGTTGCATGAATTGGTGGATTTTTTTTTTTTTTTTTTGGTCAATAAGCAGCAGATAAAATAGGATTTTACCCAACACCTACTTATGAGCCCCAAATCAGTTCTCCCAAGCTGCATTTGTTCAACAAAAAATTATAGTCTGACATTTTTTTAACACACTCATGTATTTATTTTCAAAACATGTTTATTGAACTATTTTCACATAAAAGATCAAAGAGTAATACTTTTCTTTCCAGGATAGTATCTATGGCATAGGATTCCAATTTATCATCATAATCATGTATACCACTGAAAGTAGCAAATTCAGGACTATTACTTAAACGCCAATTCCAAAATTCACTAAGTAATTCCAAACCTTTATCATTCCAATCCATTTCTGGAAAGAAAAAGAAATTAATCATATATATCACATATTAAACCTATGCCAATCTCAACTTTTGGAGAATTTTAACCAACCTCTTACAAATTTTAATAAATGTCATTCAGATAGTATCAAATAGGTAGCCGTAACTCATAAAATCTTTGGTGATAAATCACTGGCATGAGATTCATATGCAAGTATCAAAAAATCAATGGCTACACTCATATATATGCTTTCCTAAAATATTGTCCATGAAATATATTAACTATACTTAAATGCTCAAACTTAGCAGTTTCATAAGTACTTTATTTTTCTTAAAGTTATGCTAACAATTTAAAATTATATACTTAAGAGAGCACTAGGTACTTATGTTTACGTCAGACTGACCCCTTGATTGAAACATCTGCACATGTACCCCAGCGCCTTAGGTCATGAAAGCTGAGATAGGCACAATAGGTCTTGGCCCTCAAGGGCTGTTGTGCCACCGAGTTCAGTTCAGGTACTTATGTATAATTGCAACCGTATTGGTGACATTATATGAAACGAAGCACAAGGTTGAGAATTTCGGATAACTAATGTTACCATTATTACCATATTAATTACTACTGTACATAGTTTCATGGGGGGGGGGGTGACATTTTCATGACATAATATACATCAATGAGTTTTTATGGATCAATAGTAATAAATGAAGATTTTCTTACATTAACTTATTTTAAAAACAATTCTTAAATTTCTATTCTAGAAACAAAATTATATTGATAAATTAATGATGAAATATATTGACAGACTGACAGTATATTACCATCACACTCTAAGGTTACACAAAGGCTATTGCCAGCTAACCTCATGATTTTCAATTGCAGTCAAGTGACAAAAACAACACCCGCGAGCTGACACTCTTCTTTCCAGACTTCAAATTAATGATAAAATAAATTTACTTAATCAAAAAATTGATAGTTAAGAATCTACTAGTTGGTTACAATAAGTGTCATTAACTATGAATATTATTCTAAATAAATTGTTAAATTAAATCAAATTCATTTACAAAAATATCCAATACAAATTTTAATAAGAATAAAAGATTCAATAAAAATATTAATAGGGAAATTACTTTCTTCAGTCCAAAAAAACTTTCAACGAATTTCAAGGAATTTAAAAATTACAATCTGTACTAAGAAAAGGAACTGCACACTGAAGTTAATAAGAGATTTAAATGCAGATTACACTAGAGTACGACTCGTATGATGAAATAATTTAAATTTCAAAATGTATGATTTCTACATGTACGAATCACAAGGGAAACGGATTCAGATATTTTTTATCTCTTGTTCCGGTTTCCTTCCTAAGAAATTTTATTTAAATTATCCAATTATAAAACATATTTTAAAGATTTGACAAATTTTAAAAATTAATCTTACTAGATTTTGTGGGTTTTATGAAAATAAATGTGAACAAATACTTATAACACTTTTAAATTTAATTTAGTAAGAAATTCACTTTTCGAATGTCATGTTTGTTTACATGTCATATGATGATAAAAGTTGCAGTTATGAGTTTTAAATGTGATTGATTGGATGGGTTTAATAAGCAAGGTGATTCTAAATAGTAAAATCATAATTTAATCAAATTTTAAACTGCTGCCATTTTTATTTTTTGACTATTATAACATGTATTTTAAAACAAATTTGTAAGTAAAAATAATAATTTAGCTATGAGTGGCATCACAATTTTTTCCGGTTAGACTCTTTGTTGTTATTCACTAAACGGATGTTGTAAAGCACGTGGTGACAGCTGAAGAAAATTGGTTAAGATAGTCGAAAAATATTTAATTGTAATTTTTTTCGGCATTGAATCCTTAAAATGCGTCCATTGACAGATGATGAAACGAAGGCTCTATTTGAAAAATTAACTAAATAGTAAGTCGTTGTTTATATTACTCAAAAATCTAAAAAATATATGCTTATTTAAAATTTCCACTTAACAAAACTTTTGTTTTAAATAATCTCCGATTTGGGGAGCAAATATTGAATCATAATGCTAGTTGTTTTTATACTATTATCATAATTTGTTTTTAAATACGACTGTAAAATTATTGAATCATATTATGCTACTTGTTTTTATACAACTGTCATTATTAATAATAATGCTGTACAACTTTTTAAAAAATTTAATTACATAATTTACTTTTTACTTTTCAAAAGAACTTTCTTTTCCACTCATCCTTTCTTTAATCTTATTAGTATTGGAGAAAATGTGAAATTGCTAATTGACAGACCTGATGGCCTATATTGTTTTAGATTACATCGAGAACGTATTTATTATATTAGGTAAGTTTACTTTATCCTTTATAGAAAACCAAATAAGCAAATAAAAGCATTCTATTGATCGCTATTTTTACTTTGCAGTGAAAAAAATATGAAACTTGCCTGCCACATTGAAAGAAAACATCTTTTGAGTTTTGGTACATGTTTTGGGAAGTTTTCAAAAAATAACACATTTAAATTGCATATTACGGCGTTGGAGTTCATTGCACCATATGCTAAGGTAAAGTTTAATATTGTAAATTATATATTTATTTAGTACTTTCTATGTTTGCACAGTATTTGCAAACTGGTGATTGGTGTTACTTCTTACAAGATGTGGATTTGAATTCTGGTGCCATTCAAGATCAATAATATACTGATGAATGTAAAATCTGTTGAGACTCATAAATCATCGTGTTGATGTGTCAGGGAAGTTTAGATATTGGATGCTAACTCGTCATTTGACTATGGTTTGAAATTACAAAGTTTGCTACTAATAGCTCTTATGTTGCTTTATAGTACAATGTTTATTAAACAAGCAATCAATTTATAAATTCTATTTTATATGGTAAATAGATACGGTTGAATTGTCGAATCGGACACTTATCCCGCCAAGTGTTTTCGCCAAAGTGATAAATGGGCCAAACCTGGTAACCCTTGTGATTTTATATCAGTGAGAGAGAAGCCGGATTAAGGCGTAAAAATGCACTAAGTTGGCGATTTTTCAAAATTTGGCGGACCAGTGGCTGATTCGACAATTTCGCCATAGATAACTTGTATTGGTATGTATTAATGTCACTGCAGCCAAACTTGCATTATATAAATTGTGTCATCTTCTACTAAAATTCTCACTGATATTTTTTTTTTTTTTAAGTATGACAATGTTAGTTAAAATCTTCTTTTTTTTCTCCCTGTTTTATTATGATATCCTTGCATGATTTGCAAGTCACCAGCTTGACTGTATCAGTAGTGTAGCAGGCCTCCTTGCTGGTGTACCCTGGGTAATACAGAATCTGTTACAGCATTTGCCATTTTCTAGCAAGCTTAGTGTTTTTTCTAGGCTATAACTGTCCTTTTAAGGGCATGGACAATTCCAGCTTGAAATTTCTTTTCTGGAATGCTGGTGGTCTTATTACTGACAAATTGACTGAACTAAAAACTATTATTTCTAAAGAGGACCCTGATGTAATTAGTATTGTTGAGAGTAGCTCTTCTGCAGGCAACCTGAAATTTATCCCACTAAAGTGCTACAAATCATACTCTCTTGGATGTTCCTGTCAAATTGCTTTGGGAATTATTTTCGTTAAAAACACTCACTGTGAAACCTTTAATAAAACATACCATGACAGCTTCTGGTTCTTTGGAAGCAATCAAACTATGACTATGGAAGAGAAACATTTGTTATCATGTTTTATTTTTATATAATCCTCCTAGAAACTAACCAGATCTAAATTCTCTCATGCATGACAAATAAACGCTTCTTCATCTTGGGATATTTTATACTCACTCAACAAGATGGGTCTATGATCAATATGGTCGAAGATTTTTTTGATACAAACCAAATCGATTTTATTAAAAACCCTACTGCATCCCCTACCTTTCTTTCACATAGAAGCACCTTTTCCCCTTTTATTGGCCCATCCAATTTTAACTTCTTTTGTTCATCACAATCTAATCCTGGCATCTGATGATGCTGGCCATACAATTCTTTCTGTGATCATTTCTAATTCAGAGAGGACACATGATCCCCAGTCACTACATGGAATTTGAAGGGAAAAAAATAGGAAGAAATATGCAAGCTTGACTAGTACTCTTTTGGGAAATTGTCATTTAGATGTGAATGACAAAGCTTTTGACAAAATCATAACTACTACTTCAATTTGTGCCAGTGCTTGTGTTCCAAAAGGACATATTAAGAATGCAAAACCTTTCTGGAAGGATAAACTACATACTCTTGAAGAAAAGATCTAGTCAGAGATAGAGCTGATTCTACTGGCCTTCTTGAGGATTGTATATCTTTGGCCCATTTACATGCAAACCTGCAAATAGCAGGCAAAATGGGGTTGGAGAAAAAAGCCAGTTTTTCACCGGTAATTTTTTCAGCCTGTTTACATGAGAATCTAGTGATTGGTTGATAAATTCACATGACTATACAGTATAACCATGGAAACACCCAGAACGTTGAGTGCAATAATTGCCCAGAATCTTCACTATTGTATTATTCAGAAGCCACTTTGCTTCTCATATTTTTTGTTTGTTTTGCTTTTTGCAATGAATGACTGGACAAAATTAATAACTTACAATGAGATCCTGGACTCACAAATATATTTATTTCTAATGTGCTAAAAAATGTGGAAATGTAAAGAAAATTGGATAAAATTTCAAAATTATAATTTATTTATTATGATGCTAAATTAATCCATTAGAATATTTTCATATGAAGTTACAAATATTTTTAACTTAATTTATTTTTGTCAAAAAATAAATACAATCTCAACATTTTTTCTACATTCATACTTATTACTTTGCTTATGCAAAGACATCCAGACATAAAACTTTTGATGATAAAATTTTAAATGCATGATTTATTTATTATGATGTTAAAAATGGTTATTTCGATGTTGCTGTTTAATTTGAGTGTAAACTTTCATCCATTGGAATATTTTTATGTACTATTAGAAATATTTTCAACTTTGAAAACAAACTCTCTTTGCTATTCTATTGCCCTGCTCCAAACATTTACCTCTATTGTCTTGCACTTTTACACATGAACGTTGCAGGCCGTCTCTTTAAATGGATAGGTGATTTCCTCGCTCAGGGTGTAGCCAAACTAGACAAGGCCTTCCTCAGGGATTTGTCTTTAGCCTGTTTTTTTGTAATATTATGATGAAGGACCTTTTGAGTTCTATCAAAAATGCAGTGTCAGAGATTAATTCCTTATTATATGCTGATGATCTTCTATGGTCAACTGGTTCTGATATCCCTAAATTAGAAAGTACCCTAAATTTTCAGCTCTGGGGGCCTTGGCAAACTGGACCTTAGAAAATGACTTTAAGGTAGACCCTAATGAGACTAATTTTGAATGCTTTACTCTAAGTACAAAAAAGCACAACATAAAACTAGTATACAGTAACAATGCTTTACTTATGACCTACTGATACTTCGGTATAACCCAAGATTCCAGGCTAGCTTGGATTAAGCATATAGCTAATATGAATAAGAATGTAACAAGTAGACTCAGTGTGTTACAAAGAATTGCTGGTGTTAAATGAGGATCATCCCTAAATTTTCTGACTTCAAGGTTCACTTCATACATTAGACCTGTTATTGAAAATGATACTGAGCTTCTTGTTACTTCTTCTGATAATGTGTTGTCAAAGTTGGAATTATTTCAAAATAAAGCTCTTGAGATTTATCACTGGTGCAGCCACTTTGACCTCTATCACCACTATGCCAACTGCATACTGAAATTTCTGGTCCACCTGAAAAACATCGTTACAAGCTCTTTCTCTTGGTGCACGATTATTGAGAAAGAAGCATTTCTGCCCTGACTATGTACCTTCCCAAACGAGTCTTAAAACTCTTTGTGGGGTGACCGGTTTTAGGGTTGCCGTTTTTCTTCCCCCCCCCCAACTGGACAAGTTGGTAGGGTTACCATATTGTAACCTTTGTCACCAAGAAGTGTGCTGTGCTAGGATCCACTCAAACTCAACATACTTTCTTGTTTGAGTTCCAGAGACCTGCAAATGTTTTTGGTGTTTCCAATAACAGACTTGCCATCTTTAAACCAACTACCTTTCAGGTCATTTGAGATATGCTTCTACTAAACTGGATTTGGTTCTGCCTGTTCATAAGCATAATTCCCTATGGACTGAGTTATGGTTTTCAGCCCTGGCTACTATCCATGAAAGGTATCCAGATCAAAACTGGTTACATGCTTTTACTGATGGGGGGCTCTGCCATGGCTTCCTCTGGTAGGGCTGGAGCATGTGCTTACTCCAATTCATTCAATCATAAGGAACCTCTTTAGTGCCTGGTCAGACAATTTTGATGGTGAGGTTGTTGCAATATTTATGGCTATTAGTATTATTCCTTGCCAAAATATTGTCATCTTCACAGATTCTCAGGCTGCAAGTAAAACCATTTCTGACTACAATCGATACCCAACAGAACTTAAATTCAAATGTAAACTTATATAGCCATTTCTTAGCACTGGAAGAGAGGTCATCCTTCAATGGGATCCCTTCCCTTTGCAGCATTCATGGAAATGAACAAGCGGACAAATTGCTTTGACACTGCATCCACCTTGTCTACCAATTCCTCTTAGAAATGCCAAGCATTTTATCAGGGATAAAAATCATCATAAAAGAGCTTATGGTAAATTTTGGGCTAGTCTTCAATGGCCAGAGATGGACTCAACTCTTTCCTCTTTATAGTGAAGGAAGTGGCATGTTTTAGAGTTATTAATGGACATGATTATTTGCAGGCCCATCTGTTTAAAATTGGCGGGGCTGATTCTCCACTCTGCCCTTTCTGTAACTCTGTGCCAATGACTGGGGAGTATATCTTTTTGGTTGCCCTTTCCTCATATTTGCTCTCTAGATAACTATGGATTTCTTCCTCCTAGTAGTACAACTGTTTTGTACTAGGCTGCAAGACGCCTTATGTCCAAGAGGTCATTAACAGGCATAATTTGCTAATTTAAATGCTTTTAATAATTCCAAGTATGTATAATGTTTATTAGTTTAAAATCAAAGCACTTATTGAGTACTAGATAAAATTCTAATATCAAAGTATGTTGTCAATGATTTAGAAATTGTTACTGAGTTTTAGAGATTTTTAAAAAATGTTCATGTGTTTATTTTATGATGTAACTTTTTACTTTAATAAAAAAGAAGTGAAGATACAAAATTCAATTTGTGTTGAGACTTAAAATTACATGGTGGTATTTTAGCAGATGAATTTGTTGCTTATATATACCCTGTTGTTAACCAGTTGTGATGATTGCATGTTTGATTAATAATTTAACCCAGTCTGGAATTTGTGAATTTTAATTTCTGATTGAAATTTTTAGTTGTCTTTATACTGAATACATCATTTTATATCTTGTTTTGTATGTTCTTTACTTTGCTGCATTCAAACTTAGTATCAGATTTGAAAAATATGTATAATTTGCAGTTGTGAAAGAGGTTTTTCCCTCCTTTTGTTTCAATATTTATTTAGTTAAAACATTTAAGAAAAAAAATTTTTATGATACATTTTTTTAGAAGTACTTGTAAATATTAAAAAAAAAATTTTTTTTTTCTCTACAGCATAAAATATGGCTAAAACCTAGTGCAGAACAACAGTTCTTATATGGACACAATATTATGAAAACAGGTCTGTCTAGATTATCTGAAAATACTTTGAAATATCAAGGTGTTATAGTCTACTCGATGAATGATATCCCATTGGTATGGATGTGTTTATTTGATTTTTGAATGCTTAGATTAATTCAATTTGTGATTTCTATGTTTTGATTTATTTTTAAGTGTTATTTGATTTGTGTTTTCTCTTGTACGTTTTTCACAAATTTGCTTTTATCTTATTTCAAAATACATGTTCTTTTTACTGTCTCGAGTATTTTGCTGTGTACCATATTCATCTTATTGATTATAGTGTTTAATCTGGATGACCTAGAGCCGGGATGAACAACCTATGGCCCGCGGGCCAATTTCGACCCTCAGAGCCTCTAAAGTTGGCCCGCGAATGTCTATTATAAAAGAAGAGTAGTCTAATATGGAATTGACCTTTTTTAATTAAGCAGGGGGAAATCACATACGAAAACAGTATTACAGCAAATAATTTTTTTACAGTTCATTAATTTTTTTTTTAATTGAATATGCGGCTTTTCAATATGTTTCCTTCATGGTTATATGCGAGTATGAGTTTTCATATAGGAGAAGCTCGTAGATGGGATCATCGGAAGCAGTTATTTCTTTCATCGCAAGGTCTGTATGCAGAGAAGGTCGAAGAACAAATGCATGCCGGAACAGTTTCGATTCGAAATTATGCTAAGCCAATCAGAAGTACTTATCGAACCCACGTTTTTCTTCATGTAACTTTGCAACGATCATTCTTTTAAACAACCCTGGGGTTTTGCTAGTAGATTGGGAATGTTGAAATTGCTGTCACAGAGCAAATATGATATTCTTTTTTGATTTTGCATTTTTAAACTAGTATCATTTATTAATAAAGTCATATAAAATATTTTAGATAATGAGAAAGAAAAAAGGTGATTTTCAAAATCAGAAATTTCAAGATGCATGGACAGACAAATACTGTTTTATCTATTACAATGATACTGTCACATCCTTAATATGTAGTTGAAAGACTGTTGTGGCAAGAGAATATAACGTAAAGTGGCATTATGAAACAAAGCATAAACATTTTGCATCTATGAAAGGATATAAACGATAGCAAAAAATCAAACAACTCAAAAAAAATATTAATAGTCAAGCAAATTTTTTTTCAAAAATGTACAGTTAACTTGAATTTATATGTGGAAGTGAGCTTAGGTGATGAAATTATCGCTAAAGAAGGTCGGCCATTCACAGATGGTGATTTTGTTAAAAAGTCTTTTTTAATTGCATCTGAAAAACTTTGCCCAGAAGCAAACAAGAAATTCGAAAATATAAGCTTAAATAGAATAACTATTCAAAGAAGAATTCAACAGTTGAATGAGGACATTGAAAATCAAGTAAAATCAGCCACTTCAAACTTAGTATATTTTTCTTTAGCTGTTAATGAATCTACAGATCGAACATCAGATAGCCAATTGCTTGTGTTTATTTGTGGAATTGATAAAAAAATTTGTGTTACGGAAGAACTTGGAATGTTTCCCACTTAAACACAAAGCTACAAGGAAAGAATAATTCATTTTTCAATTGATAAATATTGTAAAAGCATTTAAACAAAAATTATGTTTATTTCAAAACCAGCTGAAAACTAAAAATTTTGCACACTTTCCCTACTGCCAAAAAAATTTCCACACATGAAGATGCAGTATGAGTAACAAATTCAAATCTTGTGCAATGCATGCAATCGGTTTTTAGATTTAAAAAAGTGCCAAACAAAAATTTTTTTTTTCCTTCTCCATTTTCTGTTGATATAAATCTAGTAGATGAAAGTATGCAGTTATCCTTAATTGATTTACAGAATTTTGATATCAAAAATCAATATTAGAATTTTATAAAAACTTACCTTAGGATTTTTCGTACTTAAAGCAAAATGCAGCTGAATGCGCCACTTTCTTTGGCAGCACTTACATTTGTGAGCAAACTTTCTCACTAATGAATTTAAACAAATCAAAAATAAGAAATAGAATAGCAGATGAGAACCTTTCTTCTGTTCTACGTATTGCCACAACAAGTCTTAAGGCCAATGTAAAATCAATAACTTTAAATATTCAGTTTCAGCCATCTCATTAAATTTTACAAATTTTAAGTACTGATTTTTTTTCAAAATTTAAATTGTGTTCTCTGTATAATTAGCAAAACTTCCTTTTTTTATATAATTTCAAGTTTGCCACTTTTTTATCAGGATTTTTTTTTTGAGCTAAAATATTTTAATCTTTCTAAAGGTGTTTGTGTTTTATCCATTTATCAACTGTATAATGTGTTCATGAGTAAAATAAGTAAAGTAATAATTGCGAAATGCATATTGTCTTAAAACAGTGTTTTTACGTTTATAACATATTTGCCATTGCATAATACTTTGGCCCTCAATATGATCCTATTAAATTTTTTGGCCCCTCATCTATAAAGGTTGTGCATCTCTGACCTAGAATCCGGATTAATGAACTTTTACTGTACCTAGAAATGTTTAAAATGTATAGCAATGACAGAATTTAGTATTGAGTAGAAGAAAAAAAATTACAAAGGCTACTTTAAAAAAATATATAGTTATGTTAAATTCCATCAAAAAAATTTAACTAAAAATTTAAGTTATGGCTGTAGAAAGTTATTTACCATATCTTCAGATATTGATTGAAACATTCTAGAATTAGCATGTTTGCTTAGAGGCTTATGCTCTTTGTAAAGATACATTTCTGTTTTATCAGTTCATATATATATAAACTGATAAAATAGCAATATATTACTTTCAAAAAGTTTTGTATTAAAAAAGCTCTCTAATTTTTTTTATTATATATTTATATATATGTTACCACAGCATTCTACAGAATACCTATGCATTCTATAAAATACCAAATTCTATTTAGGCAAAGTATGAAAAGAGGTAAGGCTGTTTTTTAAATAATGTGCATTCCTCAAAAATACAAATGTTATACCGAAAAAAATAATGAGTTCCATTTTAAAAAAAATTGTTCAAAATAGGTAAAGAAAAGTGAAAGTTGTTCAGAACAAAATTACTGTCTTTCTTATTAAGGGAACAAAATTTTCATAGAAAAAATAAGAAATTAAAATTAATTTAGTTGATACAGCATGGTAAGCATGAATGACATTTTGAATTACATTTTTTACTAAAAGACATTTCATATTTTGACACTTTGTTACACACTTACATTTGGCAAATTCTTGGCTGCTTCCCATTGGATTGAGCAATTACAATTAGACAGGAGAAAAATTTCATGGCCATTTTTTTTTTTCAATTCTAAGCAAGTTCTTGGAGCATAAAGTGAATTGTGATTTAGCATATAATTGTTTTAAAATTCCTTCAGAAGTTCCAAGTTGGTAGAAACTATCCTCTGTCATACTCATTATATTGTGCGAATCACCTCACCCCTTGTCTATGTTAGGAATAAGAACTCGCACAGAAATTCCCAAAGAAACAGTGGGGATTTTTTTTTTTTTTTTTTTTTTTTTGCTTGTATTTCCAGATTGGTTTTAGAATTTATTTTTCAACAGCATTTCACTTTTGTAAGAAGGAATGCACAAAATATCCATTTCATAATCTTTACTAGCTCGACCACCTAAGGTATGAATTTTTTCACATGACTTATTGCATGCAAGTGCATCACTCGTTTCTTTTAAACACACACAACAGGCATCAGAAATGGAAATATCTTCAGTAAACATGTCTTCGTCACTATCGACTATAATCTCATCCATGTTTTTTAAAGCGGGCTCTTTTTCTTGCAGAATCCTGATAGTTTCTCCTTTATCCAATGTTTGGATGCTTTCTATTACTTTTTCTAGCTGCTCCTCAGTATTTAAGTCTTTTAAAACATCTTCAGGTAGAAAAGTCCTAAAAAGGCCTACTCTAAGTTTGCAGCCAAAAAGAGCTTCGTATTGTGTTCTTTTGATCCCAGAATAATAAGCTCTTATTTCTTATAACTTGAACGAAATGCAGTCCTTCACTCCACCAATCTGATTTGTTATCCTGCATCCAAGTACAGAGCATATTTTCGATATCTTGCTTAGCTTTTTTGACGCTACCCTGACTTTGTAAATTGCAAGGCCTCCCATGTGCGATCTTCAGTACTGGCCAAAACTCCTTCAAGCTGGTCACCACATTATTGGCAAAGTCCCTCTCATTGTTTGACTGTTATATAGAAGCTGCTTCAAGCAACATGAATATGCCCACTAGGTTGTAGACTACTTCTTCAGCTCTTTTTGACGTTAGAGGCTTGAGAATCACAAATTTTGTGAGATGATCTTGCAACACCATAATAAATTTGTATTCTCTATCAGAATGAGATTGAAAGTCAATAAGATCTACTTAACAATGAGAATTGAACTCAGAAAAAATCATAGGTTTTACAACAATGCCCTTTTTAATACCTTTCTATTTTTTCTGGCAAGGTTCACTAAGGCGGATGTACAGTTCAATATCATGAGGTGTAATGTTCTTGTATTTGGTTGAAAGTTCTCTCAACGTTCTATCATGTCCTCCATGTCCAATAGCCAAATGATCTTCATGAAGTATGTGAAATAACTTGTGTGATGTAATACTGTATAGTACCTTATTTAACAGGATAAATGAGTTTACTTTTGTTTCCCACAATCATATAATATCATAGTGATTCAGCAACCAATAATCTCTAGATTCCTTCCTAGTATTCAATTTGGCTTTTTATACATCATTTATTAACTTCTGGTACGTAGTTTTGGTTAAGAAAAAACTTTTTTGCAGCATTAAGTTTAAATTTGTAGAGTTTATCATTGAATCATTGCTTCATATCTATAGACCATGACTCCTTTTCCTACACCGCAGTTTGTTTCTCCATTTTCATGCAACACAATAAAAAAAACTAATTTTTTTAATGCAAATTGGCGTGTTGCACTGCCAAACAAACCGCAAAGTGCAACTTACAAATTCTGAGAATTGTGGCATACATTAAAAGTCACATGATATTCTAAACGAATGATAGATGTATTTTGGAAAAGGCAGTTACCTTCAGGGGCAGAACAACGAGATTATCTCACTTGTCAATCAAAGGGTCGCAAATCAATTCTCGCACCAACGACTGAGCTCGTTCTGATATTTCATACTTTGCCAGTATCTCATTTGACATTTTATTGAATGCCTAGGCAAAGTGTGAAATATGAATTTTCATACATTGCCGGCTAGATTTAGGCATTCTATAGAAAGCCGGATTTCACACTTTGCCGTGTAACATATATATACAGCATGTCTGAAAAAGACTGTACCTTTTTTAAAAAATTTCTCTAGTTTCTTTAAGATACTATTGGAATGTTTTATTATACCAGAAATTAGGTAATATATCAAAGGGTTTTTTTGTGCCTAAGCTGTACCTTACAAAGATTCAATATGGGTATCCTTCATGACACGGCAGATATCTAGTCGATACTCCATTTCCGTACCAACATGTCTCTTGTAATGGCAGAAAATGAATGTTGACTTTCAGGCCCAATTTTCACTACTCTCTACACACTGGGTACCCAGAAAAAAATAGAGAAAAAGAGTACATTCTTTTTCTGTTACTAGAGACATGTTGGTGAGAGGATGGACGGAAATGGAGTATCGCCTAGATATCTGTTGTGTCACAAAGGGTGCTAATATTGAATCTTTGTAAGGTACAACATTGGTACGAAAAAAAAACTTTGGTATATTACCTAACTTTTGATAAAATAAAACATTCCAATAGTACTTCAGAGGAAGTAGAGAAAATTTTTTGAAAAGGTACAATCTTTCTCGGATATGCTGTATATAAACTGATTTGTGTATATTTTACAATTGAGATTACTGTTTCTCATCAATTATAAAATATTCTCCAAATGCTTTTTTGTGTTTTCTACCTCTTCCTTACACTATCTTAGTGCCCTCTTTTCTCATTTCTAAAAGTTTACCTTAAACAAATATTTTGTAAAACATTTAATTTTTGGTGTTGCATCATATAATAATAAATAATTGTATACATCTAATAGTTTGAATAATATTATACATTTACATTAATACAATCAAGCATTAATTCAAGAATCAAAATATAATTAATAATTTTAGTTTTTTGTTATTGAATTAATTTTCTACAAGTTTTTGGTTATAGTCTTAGAATTACAATGTTGATCTTTAATAATTATAATATGAATACTGCTTTTTTATATGTTGTATTTTAGATCATTTATTGATGAACATATATAATTTTTGGTAATTTCTACCATTTAACAATATTGCTTAAGGTTTATTTTTATTCTTTCAATAGCTATTTGCATGTTGGTTCATTTGATATTTTACATTTTATTTATATTTTAAAAACTTCTCCAGGGTTTTGGAGTTGCTGCAAAGTCTGCAGTAGAAACACGTGCAGCAGATCCTTTGTCAATAATTGTTTTTCATCAAGCAGATATTGGAGAATATATACGAAATGAAGAACATATTGCTTAGTTGTAGCTTGCATTCTTTTTTTGTATTTACTGTACATAATGCTACCCAAATAAACTTTTTTATTTTATATTTGAGAAAATACTTTTTGAGACAAAAGTGTAAAAAATTTATTCTGTTATAAAATATATAATTATTGTTATCTTGTGCAAGGTTTGTATGGGAGGTTGTTTAATAAAACTTTATAAATAAATAAGGGACATTTAAAAAATAAATTGTCATTTTTTCCCTTCTTAGAAAAGCTGTATTGCTAACAAAAATATTTGTCATAACACAAAACAATGTTTTAAATGCTTTTCCACATACATAATACTGATATTGATACAGATTGTACGATTAAATTAATTTTAATAAACCTTTTTGTTAAAAAATCAGTCCTTAGTGATTTTGCTAAGTTCTTCGCAGCTTCTTGCTCTTCCTTGTTTCCATAGTGATTTCCAAATTGCTTCTAACTCAAATGCAAGAAGAAATGTTGCAAGGTGTTAGTAAAGAAGGCTTGGTGGCTCAACTTTCATAGCAGGTCTTGCGTTGTTATTGCAGATTAAACCTGTCAATTCAAGTTCTCTAATCTCTTGATTCAAATGGCAAACTTCTGTTTGTGTAGTGTGGAAATACTGGTTTGCACTCAATTGAGCTCATGTATGACATCATCTTACTTATTCTTATCTATTTTGCATATATGTGCTATCAAATTCTTTTGTTTTTGTGTTACTCTGTTATTCAATGGTACCTAGTTCTGTTTTGCTTATGTACCATTGCACTTCTGAATTTATCTTGTCTTGAGTTTAGGAAAGATTGTTTTTCATTATGGAAATGTGTTGTCTCCGTAGAACAACCCCCTTTTCTGAAAGAAATCATGAGAAATGAAATATCTACTTGCAGACAGTGAAAACATGTTTTAATCAGTCATGATTGCAACTATAATGAAGTTTAGATTAATTCAACCCATAATATGTTTTAATAAATGTTGTTAAAACTAATTTTTAGACTTTTTTTATACAAATCTTTTTTTTATTTCAGACATTTTTAAAACATCCAAATTTAGTTTAACACATAGTATCTCATGCTTCAAACTTCAATTTCATTTCATTTAACTGAACATAAAGATACTGTTTTTTTTTTTTTAAATAAATAATTGAATTCTATATTCCTGTATAGAATTGTTTGTGTCCATAGCTGTTAAATCTGCCTTTTTTCCCCTCATATCTATCAATATTTTGAATTTCTATAAATCTTGTCTACAAAATCAAAATTACATTTCTCCATATTCAGTTATAGAGGCTAAGTGTGATTCTTTTTGACTTAAATTCATAAATATAATGAAAAAATTTAATGGTGTTTCTTTTGCCAAGTGGTCTGCTAGTATCTGTTTGAATCATCGGCATACTACTGGATAGTCCAGATAAAGACAATATAGCTCAACCATGAACTACTCCTGCTAATGTTCCTGACAAATTGAAATGAAAAGAGAGGAGAAGACAGAATAAAAGAGGATATTTGTGCTGAAATATATCTAACAAAAGTTATTTTATAATTTGGCATATAACAGTTTCTATTAAAAAAGAGTATTGAAAAGTGAAAACTGCATTTTCCCATGGGACTGATATAGAAAAATTGAATTTATTTTATTTGGTTGTACATCAAATGTTTAAAATATTGTCAATCACAATTCTTTTTGTAGAGAGTTTCCTGTCCAGCTATTTTTAAAAGCACTTTTTTGTGATATTAAATTTTTTTCAGCTGGGTATTATGCTATTAATAATTTTAAAAATACTACAAATATTTTTGGTTAATTTGAAAAGATCCTTTGTTCTTAGACCGTAATATTTATATGATATACCTTTTGAACCATATATTTTTTATAAAGGTTTATTATCCTTTAGTTTAACATTCGAGATATTTTGATTCCATTTAGAAAGTATATTCCTGTGTGTATTTTATGGAAGATCTCAATAAGAATGAGAAGAATCTAGTCAACATAGGAAAAAATATCCTTTTTTTAGTTCTATGAAGGAACTTTTATTTTTACTCAAGGTTAGTTTCCAATAATTACACTGCTAAAAAAAATTAAGGAAGCACACAGATTGATAACAAAATCATGCAATTATTTCTTCCAATAGCTAACTTAATGAAATATCCATAGTTTAAAACAGTAATTATCAACTTTTTTTTTCTTGCACTACACTTTTAACAATTTCAAAATTACACATTAACAATAAAATCAGTAAAAGAATTTTACTTATCTGTAATGCACTATGTAAAATAGTTTGATAATAATTTTCAATGTTAAATAAAATATATGACAAAGAATACAAAATGTTTATTGAGTAATTAATTACAAATTTATTATAAGAATACATTTAATGCAAAATTTAAGCTTTGATTATTTTTGATAATCAACTACATTTAAAAGTCTCGTTATTTATATACATATGTGTGTTAATGCTGAAGATCTGTATTCATACAAATAAGATGTAGAAAATTGTAACAATATTTGTTAAGCTATTATAAGATAATCGCCTCTAACTTTAACCCAAAATGATTTCACTGACTCTTTTGAAATTAAAACTCGATTATATTACTGAGCGAAATTAGTTCTTCCTCTTCATTCAAAATTAATTCATTTACAGATGTATCTGTTATCTTAAATGGATTGCGAACCCATTAACTTTGTTTAATAATGAATAACTCTCTCCCATAGTGTTGTCAAATAGTTGGTAACAATTTTATGATCAGTTTTATAGGAGTCTTGGGACTGACTCAAACTTTTCCAATTTACCTTCCTGTGCTAACGTTCATGACGTCAAAAACCAGAAGAAGAAATCGTAATTTTGTAGAAACTGTTGTTTTTCGTTGTCTCGGTGAAATTCAATCTTTCAGTTGATGTTTTGATAAAAGGTGACTTGAAAATGTCGTGACAATGTGATTTACTGGAATCCGTGTCTTATCGGAAATTTGGAATCCTGGCAAAAACAAAGAACTGTAACAGACGCTGTTGGAGTGGCTGTGGAATCTATTCCAAGAAATAAAGTATGTTCGACGTCGGCGGCCGGGACAAGGTCATCTACATGCTACCACGGCAAATAATGATCGATATATCATGTTAATAACTCATCGAGACAGAACAGTCGATGCGATGCAAATTAAAATACAGATTCTTTTGCCAATTGGGTGAAGGGTCTAAAATCAAACAGGGGCTGCGGTAGCCTAGTGGTTAAGGTATCGGATCGTCGCTGGCATGTCATGAGTTCGAGCCCAGTACCACTAAAGACCCGCCGTGTACAGGAGCGATGCATGTTAAATCTGTCGAGAGCTCAAACGTCCTCCCGTTGGTGTGGCAGTTAGGAGAGGGGGGTGCCAGCTCAGGTGTAGTCTTCGTCGTTTGACCATGGTTCAAAATTACAGGGTCCGTCACCAAAAGCCCTCGAGTAACTGATTAATGTGACGTTAATATTCTCACTCAAACCAAACAGTCCGAAAAAGGCTTTATGCAAGTGGTCTATGAATGTAGGCCAACAGTGTATATTTCTTTGAGAGCAAGACACCATGCAACCGGGGCCGCTTTTCCTCTTAGGCATGCACCTAGGGAGAAAAAAATTTAAATTAGAGCGAATGTACCACCGCCTAGCTAGTCATGATAGAAACATTTCTGTCCTTAAGAGTAAAGATTGAAATGAGATATACTGTGGAAAGAAAAGCTTACAGTTTGATGTCAAAAGGATATTACTATGGAAATTGATTGCAATGATCAAAGCCCGAAGAAAACCTTAATTGTACTAGTAGCTTAATGAGAGTGAAGCAATAAAGAATCCGGATGTCTGAAAATAAAAGATAGTAAAGCGATGAAATTAACAAGTTGAAAACAGTCAATCCCGACTGTAGTCGATAGATTTTCTGGGTGTGAAAATTGTAGGCACGCATGTCGTATGATTATGTGGCATGTGAAAGATCCCTTGAGTATCAATTTGGTTCTGGTACTCTCGGCAATATTTAGCATCCAACACGAGCTTGAATTAAAAAATTAATTCAAGCTTCCAAATTTGGTAACAAGGCCGCCACTAGATGGTGCCATCATGAAATGGCTCTCACGTTTGGAAACTTGCCGTGTCTGCAAACGCTAAGTTGCTGAAATGCAGCCCCAATGGGGGGGGGGACTGCAATTGAAAACAATTTCATTATTTTACAAAATGGTGAGTGTGTAATCCGTGGTACCATAAGGTAATAAGAATGACCTAACCATACCACTATCCTTTCCTTATGGCTGCAGTCCTAGACACAGCGGGTTTATAGGTTGTGGATAATGAAAAAAACAAATAAAGGAGAAAGAAAGTTAAGGGAAAATCCCACCCGAACCAAAACAGGCGAGGTAATTGAACGTGGGGGATACTCTGGAAAGAGTAGGGAGTGTTTAACGATTTGAAGTGCCCAGTGAATTTTAAAACGATCCTGCGTGTGACCCGAAGATAGTGGAATGTTGAACATCAAGACTGGATGCAAAGTGATTGAAGCCAACGGCTGTTTTCAGACGAGTCCCGATTCAGCTCAGAGTGTGCCCCAGACGTGCTTTGGTATAGTGACAAAGGGGCACTTGAAATAATCCAATATTCGTTCAAGAAAGATTACATTACAGACAAGTTGGTTTGATGGTATGGTCTGGAATCAGCATAGGTAGACGCACTGACTTACATAACATTCGGAATGGCAACTTCACAGTTCATAAGTATGCAAACGAGATCTTGAGACACACTGGCATAGCTAGTTCTGAGTGGATCCTGTATCAAAATTCTTTGGAGGCCCTTTTTTGAAAAGTACTTGCAAAAAAAAAAATTTTATCAGAATTTTACAAAGTTGGTGGCCTTGTATCAGTGGCGGGTAGCTATGCCCCTGTTGAGACCCCACAGTCATTGGTGATTCTTTTCTTGTAATGCAAGATGACATACCTCGTACAGCTCGTCTTGTTGAGAACTTTCTTGAAGCTGAACAATACAGCACGTATGGAGTTGCCAGCGTGCTTCCCTGATCCTAATCCAATCGAGCACGTTTGGGGTACACTCGGGTGACGCGTTGCTGCAAGACCAAGGCCTCCTGTTACTGCCCAAGACTCAGAGATCGCACTTCGTCAAGAGCGGAACAGATCGATGCATATTGTTAAAGCTTCCAAAAGAAAATCTAAACTAATTTTCTTAGCTTTCAAAAATATTATAAGGACACCAAATCACTTTTCCACACTTCTAAATCAAAGTAGTTTTAATTAAAACTCGTGCTACGGTGGCTAGCAATTTGAAATAAAAAAGTTAAATGTTTTCGAAGATCACCGATCAAAAAAGAACTTTATTCTACCGAATTAATTCTAAACATAAACAATCGAACAGAACAACTCGTGTTGCCATTCGCAAAAAACTAAATAGTAATACAATTTTCTGAAATTTAATGTTTGTAATATGTAATTAAAAGTAAATAAACAATATATTTTCAACATCCTCCCACCTTTTGATTATGAATTATAATCAAAACATGAAACTCTATTAGTTAAACTCAATTAAGAGGTTCAGATGATGGCAACGCTGTACAAATCTTCTGAAATTCAAATGTAAAAATAAGAATATATACATGAATGAAAAAATTTTCAATTAATCCTTACGGGTTACAAGTTCAATCTTTCTGGCACTTTAATTCTTCTGGACCTACTAAATTTCACCTCGCTGCCAGAAGTACAATCCAGACTTTTGGAGATGTCATTTGATTTTTTCAAATCATCGGGTCTCACTGGAGCGGGCAAGTTATCAGAGGATGAAATCTCTAACGGATATATCCTTTGAATCGGGCGCAGGAATTCTTGCTGTGAAGTTTGCACTCTAACAAGTCGTACTTGTACTTTACCAGGTATGATCTCGGTGATGCGACCTAAAGGCCATATAATTCTCTTTTTGTTATCTGCTCCCACCATAACAATTTCACCTACAGAAACTGTAAAGTTTCTTGATTTTGAATTTCTTCGTTGAATGAGGGCACCCAGATACTCGGATCTGATACGATTTCTTAAATCTTTAAGCAGTGATTGTCTGTACTTGAGTCTCTTGCAAAAATAATTTCCTCGGCAGCATCTAAATCAGGGAGACTGCATTCATGGATATCTTGCATAAACATCGATGGAAAGATTGGTTTTACTGTTTCCTCTTCACAAATGTAAGTCAGAGGTCTTGAGTTAATAACCCGCTCGCAATCTGTCAAAACTGTTGTCATTTTCTCATAATTAAGACGTGCATATCCCAACACTCTTTTCAAAAGATCTTTTAAAATTCTAATTAATCTCTCCCACCAAACAGCAGTTGGGGGATTAAATTTCCATTCAATAGAGTTAATAGCTCCATATTTTTGTATCTGACTCCAGTTTAGTTGTTTTAAATAATTGGCTGCTCCAACAAAATTGGTACCATTATCACAGTAAACATTGGCACACCTTCCTCTGCGAGCAACAAATCTTCTAAATGCCATTAAGAAAACATCTGTCGATGCAGCAGTTACAAGTTCGAAATAGACTGTTCTGTACACTGCGCAAGTAAAAATTAAAACCCAGCTTTTGTTGTTTTCTTTAAGAAATAGAGGACCAGCCATGTCAATTGCAGTTACCTGAAACACCGCAGCATTTTTACTCTTATTTTCTGGCAGGGGAGGACTTATTACTTCTAAGTTCTTTGAAGTATATCTTTTACATATAACGCAATTGGCTACCACATATTTCACTGCTTTTCTTCCATTTAGAATCCAATACTTTTCTCTAAGTATATTCAACAATATCTGGACTCCAGCATGACAGTTCTTGACGTGAGCATTGTAGATTAAACGCCTTACCACGTCATGCTTTGCTGGAAGAACAATAGGTCTAAGAAAATCTTCACTGTCCTTTACGATAAATAATTTTAGTTTTCAAGCGAATGATGCCATGATCGTCTTTAACCGTTTGTAGAGATTTCAATCATTTTCCTTCTTCTGGGAGAAAAGATTCATTCTGAATCATAAATAAAACTTTTGTTTCTGCTTCCTGACATTCTGTGACTGTTAAATTACCATGTTTCTTCCCAGTTACATTTTTGCAATTGTGCTTGAAACGAAGAATCCATGCCACAAGACGAATAATTCTACCATAGTTGGAAAAATATCTATAGTACCAGTTTCAACATCCCTTGCTTCATTATTTATTAGTACATAACTTGTCTTAGATCTTTCCCTTTCAATCTCTTCTTCATTCCAATCATGCTGTGAGGTAGACATAATTTTTTGAAATTCCAAAGTACTTTTCATCCACTGTGGGCCCTCACACCATCTTGAGCAAACTAAACGTTTCGCTTTGCAGCCTCGGGAAGTCAAGTCTGCCGGATTTCTATCTCCAGGTATATGTCTCCATGATGTAGGATTGCACAACTTCTTGATCACTTGGACTCTATTCCTAACGAAGACAGACCAATTTTCTTCCCTCAATATCCATGCAAGCACTGTTGTTGAATCGCTACAGTAATACGTTGTAACATTTCTACAACCTAAAGCTTCGACAACCGACTTTGTCAATCTTGCTCCAATCGCAGCTGCTAGAAGTTCCATTCTTGGTATAGTTGCACCTCTTAAAGGAGCCACTCGAGATTTTGCAGCTAGAAGAAAAACCTCAGGCGGCAGCATATGCATTTTTACTTCCATCAACAAATGTATGAATAGCGCAGTTACTAGAAGCTTCATGAGATATTTGAATATACCTAGGAATCTGTATATCAGACAAATACTTCAGTTCTTGAAACCACTGCACAAACTCTTTGCGAAGTTCCCCAGTTAATTCTTCATCCCAACTTGTGCCTAATTTCCATGCCTTTTGTAGCATTATTTTTGGACAAAGCATTACTGGTGAGGTGAATCCAAATGGATCAAATACTTTATGTACTGTAGATAACATACTTCTTTTTGTTACTTTATCCATATTAATGCCATCCAACCATTTCATGTTAATGCTCAATGTGTCAAACTCCTTATTCCAAATAAGATCCAATACCTGAGTTTCATTCTTTGAATTATTTTCACAATTTCCAGACCATTCCCATTCTCTTAGATCAAAACCGCCTTTTGCCATTAAGGTTTTAGAATTCGCAATGAATTCGTTTAATTGACCTTTAGAGTCGACACTAGCAATAACATTGTCAACGTAGAAACTTTTCAAAAGTCTTTCCTTGATAGATTTTTCAAATTCACATTTTTGAATATGGTACTCAATAATTGAAGCCAAAAGAAAAGGACTACATTTCACTCCAAAAACAACTCTTGTGTGTCGAAAAACTCTTAATTTCTTTTCATCCATCTTTTCCAACCACAAGAACCGTAAGAAATATCTGTCCTCCTTGCGAATATTTATTTGAAGGAAAGCCTTTCTAATGTCAGCTATAACACCAAATTCTCTCTCTCTGATTCGAAGAAGAATATCTGGTATAAGCTCAATAAGATTAGGACCACATGCCAAGCACTGATTTAAAGATGGATAATTTGCTAATCCAGCTGAAGCATCAAACACTGCACGAATGGGAGTAGTGCTGCTACTTAATTTTATCACTGCACGGTGAGGTAAATAATTACCATAACAGCTTACTTCGTTCTTTGGAACTTCTTCTATTATGCCTTCAGCTAATCAGTTTTGAATAATATTTTCATATATATTCATGGCTAAAAGTTTTGAAGTTGTGTAGTTCCCCGCCTTTTCTTCGCCAAACTTAAGTTATCGGGGGAAAATGACTTATCGTCAGACCACGGAAAGCAAACTTCATATCGACCCTCTTTATCAATTGTCACCGTTTCTAAAAAAAAGTTTCTTGGTCTAAAGATCAATTTCGTACTTGGATTTTTTTCTCAACAAGATCATTGATTCCTATCAAATCCAGTTTCCAAAGATTTGAGATTGCAGCTTCATTTACAAACAGTGATAACACTGTCATCGCTAAATTTTCTTCCGAAGGTTCTTCCTGTGGCATCTTACCCATTAAGGTCCATCCTAAATAAGTTTCTACAGCTTCTAGACCTGATGATAAGACTTTTCTTCTGCCAGTCAACATTTTTCACATGACGTCAGCTCCAATGAGAATATCGATGACTTCGCAATTGTCACTAATGTCAGTAAGATTAATCTCATTTTCCTCTAACTCTTTTAACCAGGGACTTTTGAAAACCGGTTTAATATTTTCACAAATTGTAGACTGATCCAAAACTTCAAAATTACAACTAAAATCTGTATACAAATTTCTCAACTTAACTTTATAACAATTGTGCTTGAACTCATTAGTGATCACCCCACCAAAAAGGGAATGCACCATTTTTCACAGCGAAGTGATGCATAATTCATCTCTTCAGCTACACTTTTCAAAATATAAGACTTGTGGGAGATGCAGAATCAAAAAGTAACCCCACAATTTTTTGTTTTGTATCAGATATTAGTATAGCTTTTAAAGTTTGGAGAAATATTTTTGGACTGTATTTGGAAATATTTTTATTACAATTGGTCATATTAACCTCATTTTCTGTGGGTTTCTCCTTTTCTCTACAGACATTTTTTGGGAATCAAGCACATCACACATCAAAGGAAAATGTTTTTTAGAACATATCAGACATTTTAAAACTGCTCGGCATTTTTTAACTGCATGAAATGGAGTTAGACATGCAAAGCAATATCTTTTATCTTTGACTGTTTTTTGTCTTTCCAATAGCGTCATTTTCCGAGCGGTAAAGCAATCTGAACTTGAGTGTTTACCTTCACAAAAAGTGCAAGCTTTCTTCACATCACTATTTGAAGTACTCGTTAATAAACCCATAGCTGTAGGTACTTTATCTCTCAAATTTTCAGAACTAAATTGCTTCTTTTTCAAGGATTTATATTCTTGGCCCTTTCCTAATCCAAAACCTGCTACAGCCAACCTTTCTTCTC
This sequence comes from Trichonephila clavata, assembly GCA_019973975.1. NCBI lineage: Eukaryota > Metazoa > Arthropoda > Arachnida > Araneae > Nephilidae > Trichonephila > Trichonephila clavata. The sequence continues at coordinate 236,397 of BMAO01016524.1, forward strand.
CTTCAACTTCTCTTTTCAAATATTGCATTAAATTATTTAACCTTTTTTTTTGCGTCAGTGTTAGTGTTGAAAATATTACTTCGATTCCAAGCTTTTAAAAAATCAGCTGGGAAACAAGATTCAACCATAGGGTACAAAATAGACGCACATTTATCTGTCGTTACACCTAACGTTTCCAATGCACGCAAATAAGATTCAAGATTATCATACAAAGAAGTTAAAGAGAACTTCTCCTTAGTTTGTACAGAAATGATCAATTTTAGCAATTCTCTAATATATACTTCAACTAAAATATCTTCTCTACCAAAGCGCGGTTGTAAACTCTCAATAGCTTTTTGATAATTGGCGCCAGTTGGCGGAAAACTTTCTACTACTTCCTTTGCGCGAGAAACAGAAACTGTTGCCTGGATTAAATATTGGAATTTGTCTCCTGGAGCAATATCCTCATCTTTATGAATCTATTCAAATTGACTCCAAAATAGAAGTCAATCTTTAATATTATCACCAAATTGTCTAAATTCCAATCTAGGCAACGTAAACTTTTTTTTAGATTTTTTTTATTTAAATCAGCAGTAAAATTAGAAGAAAATGACTCACCTCTATTTTGACACTGTATTCTCGCCAACTCTAATTCTTTTTCGGCTTCAATTTTCCTTATTTCAAGTTCTTTTTTTTTTTTCTTTTCTTTTCAGCTTCTTGCACAATTTTCCGAATCCGGATCACTTGTATCATACTATTCACAACATTTCTTAAAAATTCTTGCACGAATTCCGGATCATTCTTGTATTCATTACTATTTAAAATAAGATCCTTCAATCCTGCAATTGTGATATTCGATGATATTTCTTCTCCAATTTCAGCAGCAACATATTTCAAATCTTCTTTTTTAAAACCTTTTACTGCTTGAAACATCTTAATTTATCTCAAAGTGTCCCACGTTCGGGCGCCACAAAATGTTAAAGCTTCCAAAAGAAAATCTAAACTAATTTTCTTAGCTTTCAAAAATATTATAAGGACACCAAATCACTTTTCCACACTTCTAAATCGAAGTAGTTTTAATTAAAACTCGTGCTACGGTGGCTAGCAATTTGAAATAAAAGAGATAAATGTTTTCTAAGATCACCGATCAAAAAAGAACTTTATTCTACCGAATTAATTCTAAACATAAACAATCGAACAAAACAACTCGTTATGCCATTCGCAAAAAACTAAATAGTAATACAATTTTATTACTAACGTTGCCATCTGAAATTTAAAGTTTGTAATATGTAATTAAAAATAAATAAACAATATATTTTCAGCACAGGTGTTCGCCAGTCATAGTGGTTCGGAGAGACCACACACCATATTAAACATCCGGTATCGTTTCCAAACAATCAGTTTTCTGTCATTTAGATGTAACCAAATTGTTGTCCTGGAGAATCTTTTCAAACCTTCACACACACATAACATTTTTAAAAAATGAAATTCCCATAAGATTGTTTCTTGTTCCTTTTTGAAGTAAAACTTCTTTAAGCACGCTTGACTCGGGGAGTAAGCTGGTGAATGCGTTACGAAAAGTGTAATCGGGCGAGGCGAACGGACTCACGCTTGACTTGGTGAGTGCGTGGTGGAGGGAGGGAGTACCCGCTCCCAGATTGGACTTGTGGTTTTTATATCCTATGAATAAATAAGGTTTCCCCATCTACTGTAATTATCAAGGTATTAGACTTTTGAAAAAGAAAATCTTCGTTGAAAACATTGTCAACAATAGGAAGAACGATTCTTGATTTCATGAATGATAGAAAAAAATTGTCCATGGTTACTTTCAATTGCCAAAGAAATCACGTATCGGACTTGAGCGATCCCGTAATTGATTCAAGCAATATTTTGTTTCTATCAGAAACTTGGTCAAATGACGATGAAAATGTTGACATCCCGAATTTTAATTGTATTGCGAAATTTACGCGTAAACATGTTAGATCGGCTGGAGTGGCAATTTATCAGAAATTGAATGATGCCTCGAATATAGTAACTTCTAACACGGACATTTTATTACGATATATTCGTGAAATCGATATATTAAAAAAATGTTGTATTAAAATTTCAGAAGCCATTGTGAATAAGTACACCTTTTATCGATATTTTCTTACATAAACTTTGAAATAAAAATTTAATTATTCTTCTTTCGATGGTAACACTGAAAAACAACAAATTCATTGTAACTATTACTTCTACTATTTAGAAGTACTCGAATTTTATATACGTGCTTTCTTTTAATTTGAAATATCTAAACTTTGGTTAAAACATAAAAGTATTACATTGAAGTGTTCGTGAAAATTGTGTTATCAAAAACATTAAATAAATTTTCTTTAATAACTGTAAAAAATCTGACTTTTTAAAATAATAAAAATTTATTGTAAGTGTATAACAAATAAAAATGTCAAGGGAAATAGAACCCAATGAAAGTGATACGCTATTTTATCCTAATTCAAGGAGAGTTAAACGTATTGCTATTGAAACATCGTCAGATAACAAAAATGTAGAAAATAATAAAAATGATCGAAAAGTTGGTAGAAACGTAGCAGGTATCCTGGGAAATGGTTTCGAAATGCTGAAAAACTAAAATGGATACAAGTAAACAATATCAAAATAGAAATAAAAAAATAATTCCTGCAAAGAAATTTAATAATAAACCTTGTAACTGCTTACGGCTTTGTAATCGCAAGATAACCTTTTCTCAAAGAAAGAAGGCAATGGAAATTTTTTACAAGCTTTAATGATCATCATAAGCGAACTATTTTTAAGGGGGTTCATTAGAGTACATGCTATCAAAAGACAACGACCCAGAAATAACACCAAAGAACCAATATATCTGTCTTTTGAATATTTTATTAGATTTAACTGCTAAGATGTTGGTGTTTGTAAAAGAAACATATCAAATAAGTAACGGACGACTATATAATGTTTGTTCAAATTAAGATGTGAAGGGCCAGTGGGGGAAGCATATTTTAGGTAACAAAATAGATTATTCCCATGTAATAAAACATATAAGCTCCTTTCCTGCTGCTTCGAGTCATTATACAAGAGCTCACTTTCCCAGACGCCGATACTTGAATTCAGACCATTCTTATTGTAAAAATGTATAAACTGTATGTCGAACAATGTAATGAAGAGTAAATTGTACCAGTAGAAGAAATCTTATTACCAATATATTTTCGACAAGACTTAACTTACACTTTAAGCAACCTTCAAAAGATACTTGGGCAAAATGTGATTATTTGGAAATTAAAACATTCTCCAATAGAGGAAGAAAAAAAGTTGAGCACAACAAACACTTGCGAAATGCAGAAATTGCCCATAATAGTATGACTAAAATGATCGATTTAGAGCTTCAGACGAAATGTACGTGTTTAGCTTTGATTTAGAATAAGCATTACTATTTCCAAAATTGTCCACATCAGTGGCTTATTACAAGGGAAACTTATATGTATACAATCTTGGTTTTGCCATGATATAAAGACTAAAGAGGGTTGCATACATGTTTGGCCTATAACCCAAGGGTCGCGGGGTTCACAAGAAGTGTCATCGTGTTTAACTAAACACATTCAAATATACGCAAAGGATTTTTTAAAATTATAATGGATTCAGATTCATGTTCAGGCACTGGTGTAGCTAGTCCTGAGTGGGCCCCTTATCAAAATTCCTTGGAGGCTCTTTTTGGTGGGCTCTCAACATTTTTTAATTTATTCTTGCACATTTTGGGGCTCCGTATCATTGATATGGCTGTAGCTACGCCCCTGTGTTCAGGACAGAATCAGAATATGAAAACTGTGTTAAGTTAACTGAAATTGGTTCTGAATGAAGATGTAAAAGTTTAATCAATTGAGCTTAAATTTTTATTAAGTGGGCACAGTTATTTGCCTAATACACTGATTTAGCAGCTATAGAAGCTTATGCAACGAAACAAAAAAAATCAGTATATTTATAATCTTAGTGACTGGTATAAAATACAAAATAGTAAAAGAAAGAACTCTTTCAGCGTTGTCGAAATGAATCGACAAGATTTCCTTTCCAAAAAGCCATTAGAAGAGGCTATTACCAACAGAAAAAAAAAATCAAAATTTACATTTAAATAACTCGGAAGATGTTTATTATGATAAATAAACATACAAACTTATCACAACGAATGTTATTGTATTATTTTAACAAATTTCTTACCTTTTTCAGCTGCCAAAAGATATAAGTCAAATTTTTAAGATGCTATCATTGTTCCAATAAATACTTACGTTTTTATTTACACGTCCCGTATCTATGTTGTTTTTTCGCAAAGCTTACACTTACAAAAGTACTTTATATACTTTTTTGATCAAATTGTAAGGATTGAGATGTTCTCTCAGTCTAGCCTAGAGCTGTGGGAGGAAGGGAAGGATGACTAGCCATATCAATATTCAAACTATTGAACACAATTCAAATAATTTAAACGAGAAGATATGATCTCAATCTAAGCAATATGTAGATTGAATAACGAGATGGGGAATTATGATACTCTAAATATCGACCCTCTTATTTCAGAGTCAAATCTACTATCCCAGTTATCTGAGCAATAATTGAACTTTAGTGACCAATCGTCACTTCAATCTTTTCGCCTATCCAGTATCTGAAATGTGTTATAAAATAGTATAATACCTGATCAGTAGCAATTTATCCTTCTCCTAACATTCTCTCACTAGCTTGAAAACCTAGACTATATATAGCCGACAATCAAGTTTTCTTCCTCCGAGGGTTGGCTGTGAATAAACTCGAATTGATAGACCAAAGATTTCCCAAGAGAATTATATTAAAGAAAGGACGCGGATCGATCCCGTCACCAAATTAATAAACCAAGAATTTTAAAAATTAATGCATCAAAAAACATTAATTTTCTTAATTTTTGTTTTTTGAACTTAACCTCATTGGCTTCTGAACGACTCAGTTATAGCTGTAGATTGGCGCCAAAAAGCGTTATATCTTTCTCGGCAGACACATGGGAATCCAATATAATGAATTAGACCTCATATGTGGCAGACTGCGCATTCTAAGATCCAGCCAGCGGTTTTTTTTCTTTTGGCGCGAGTTTTAATATTATAGATTGCGCATGAAAAGATAACAGACGTATGGCATCATTATGAATAATGAGGGAATTACTAAAAGTATAGCGTATCTAGTGCTTGTTTGAGTTATTCGTATAATATTTCAACCCCTAAATGGCTACTAAAAACATAAAGTTGATTCAAAGTGCCGTGCTTTTAATGATGAATGGACCTGAAAATATTTTTTTACCAGTTGTAAAAGATAAAACCAGTGTGTCTCATCTGCAATGAAGCTATAGCAGTCTTCAAAGAATATAACATTTAACATAGAAGCATAAGAATTTCTATTATGAAGCAATGTCCAAAGGGGGGGGGGATGCAGAAAGTCTTTGTAAAAAAATATCAGGCCGACAAAATTTTTTTAAGAATGTAAACAGTATCCAAGAAGCAACTACACATTAAGTTACATTGCAGAGCATACAATATTGCTAAAAATAATAAACCTCTCAGTGTTGGAGAGTTCGTTAAACAATGCATACTCCTTGTTCGTCATGTTTTATGTCCAGACAAGAAAAATAATTTTAAGACTATAAGCTTTATGATGAAAGCTTAAAAATGAAATCACAATTTCATTCATCTCATTAACATAGTTAAATTGTAATACTTGAATATTGTTTTTAAAATTTAAAAAAAATGTATCTCGGGCAACCAAACTTTTTTCTCCTTTCAGTTTTTAGCCCGCGACTGAAAAAAATTCGACCATCCCTGCTATAGATTAAGAGGATCTACTAGAATTTTAATCAATTTCTTTATCGACAACAAGACAACTCAGACCAGTTAACAATACTTCAACAGTAAAACATCTGTAGTATTACTTGCATCAGAAGGGGAAGCAGCAGTCAGTGACAATAAAGCATGTTGTGTTTTTTTGGAGAACAGAATCATCCGAAGTTCATTCATGTGACATTTGTAAAAATCCGCTGCACGCAATATTTGGGAATTCTGTAAGATAAGAATGATATGGAACGAAAATTCTATGCTTGTGTCAAAAAGAAGAGAGCTTTAAAGATCAAAGGGAAAATGCTACAAAAGATAGCTGAAAAAAATGAAAGTTTTTGAAGTTTAAAGATTTGTTAATTAATTCCATGATTTTGGTGGTTTAAAGATGTTAGATATTATCGATTTGATCACCACTCATCAAGCAATGCTTTCCCGATAGACATGTAGGAGTAGTTGACGGGCAGCTACTCGTCGGCCAAGAAAGTCCCACAGATGCTCTATTGGATTCAAGTCCGGTGAGAACACTGGGCAGTCCATCGGGGATATCCTCTGATTGAAGGCATTCATTTACGATGTGTGCAGGGTGAGAGAGAGGACGGGCGTTATCATCCGTAAACACAAATTCTGCGCCCCGAAACAAACGCACGTTGTTCCAAAATGACGTCCCGATGGATTTGGCCTGCCATGGTTCCAATTTGAACATGCAGGTCAGTTCTGGAATCCAGAATAATCCCCCCAAAACGAGCAATCCTACACCACAGAAACGGTGTCGTTCAGTGATGTTCTCTTAATGGTAACGGGTACCTGGCGCTCTCCATATGAAAATCTGGCGAGAATCAAACTGCAAGCTAAACCTGGACTCGTCGGAAAACATCACACATGCCCGTGTTGCGGCGTTCAGAGTGCATGCTCTCTACTCCAGGTTAATCGCAGGCAACAGTGAGTTGCGGTAAGGGGAACACATCTGACAGGCCTACGAGCATATAGACCAATGTGCCCTAAGCGTCTGTACACGGTCTGCCTTGAAACTGTCTTACCAGAGGCTGAAGAGATAGGTCTTATGTTGTGCTCTGTCTGTTTCTTTTGGTAGTAACTGCCAAGTACCGGTCCTCATTAGGCGTTGTAACTCGGGGCGACCTGTACTGTAACGTCTACTCATACTACCATCATCTTGGAATTGTTGCCAAAGTATGGAGATGACACTCTGGGCGATTCCAAGTTCCTCGGATACTTTTTCACGTAAAAAAATCATCCAAATGAGCCCCTTTGTGTCATAACTATGCGGTTATTGCACTGAAAGGCTTATAAAGCGCTTGCGAACAATGTTACTTCTTTTGCCTGTATTCCTTATATATCCCCCCCCCTCTTACACTCTTCGTCATTGTGACGTACTGTCGGTGTCATCTGGTGGCTTCCTGCAATTTGCATATGATTCTTGAACCCGTGTGTAGTCATTTTAAGGGTGATATATTTATTTTAGAGTTCGATTTCCGCGTGACTCTGAATTAACCTAAATTTATGAGCCGTGAGTGTAAATAGGCCGTAGCATTGTTTATTAACCCCTTGGAAGAAATACAAATACAACGAACCAATTTCGAATTCCAATCATGTTCCTAAAATATACTACTTAAATTTTAACAGCACGCTAACATAAAGAATTAGTGTCTTGACAGCTCTGTTGTATGGATAATTTTAGTGGCATTAGTACTCAGAACACTCCAATTGTACTCGTGTAACTTGGTATAAAAATTAGAAGTACCAAAAAACTGGGACATTTTCACTTGACCGAGGCTCAAAATTATGATGCCCATAGCCTATATTCCCATATTGCTTTAATGTGACGTTAATTTAAAGAATTTAGGTGACTGCAGCTAGCATAGAATGGGAGGGGGGGGGGAGCTTCTATACTTAAATATGTATGTAACGGAACTTCCGAGCTCTTCTCTGGAGTTCATTGTGGAAGTTCGACTATCGGTTCAAGTCGGCTGCAAGATTCAACATCAAGGCTATTGGTCACTGGTCATTTTGAAACAGATCAATATTATTCATACTATGGTGACGAGATAACACCTCATTATCCAAAATTCTTCACAGCATCAATAAAGAACATAGAATCTCATTATTTCACTGAATAAGTCTTTTATACAACAGAGGTTAGAAGTGGTTGAACTTGATTAGAATGTGATCACCTCGGATGTATATTACGGAAAATTCAAAGTAAATTTAAAATGGGCTTATTGCTGCCTGAGAAATTCTTCAGTTTTTTCAGTAATAAAACAACTATTACTTAAAAAAAAGCTTACATTCAAAAATTTAAATCAATGTTAATGAATCCCCACAAGCCAAAAACCAAAACATCATTTGTCAGAAATTATATTTTATTAGCCAAAACAATTTATTTACATTAAAATTTACAATTTACTAACTTGTGTGTCATATAGCGGTTGAATGTATTTCTTGATACCAACAAACACTAAAATAAACAAAATATTACATTTTCCTAAAAATTAGCAAAACACACATAACACAAACATAAAGCACATTCATATAAACATGATTATCCTTATGTTCATCACTAACATAAAGAACTATTGCAAGAGTCAAATGCTTATGTAAAAAAATTCATTTTTTAGACATAATAACAATCTATCACAAACCTAAAAGCAATTTTTTTATAAAAAATATGTAAATGAAATACGAACAGTAAATAGTGGATAATGGATGAAAAAAAAACATGTGTATGCGACAATCACATTTTTTATATATAGGCTTTAAAAAATTAATTGCCTTTGATTTGACTAATAATATTGCCACCAAATTACTAAAACATGGAGATAAAAAATTATTTATCATGTAAATGTATCTCCTAAATAATGCGAAAATAAAATTTAAAAATTTATAGCGGATAGCTCAAATTATTCAGATACAAGAAAAACATTTAAAAAAATTAAAGCTGAGCCAATACTAATTTGTTTTGGAAATCAGGAAAAAAATTCTGATCTGATAAAGGAAATAATAAAAAAATTGTCTGCTGAAGAATCATTATTATGAAGGACTTTTAAAAAATACTTCATCAAATGTTTTTAAAAAATGATAGTTCATTTGAACAAAAGCCTAAATTAACTTATTTATAAACAAGTGTTAAATTTCACATAGCAATTAACAAAATGTTGAGAGTTGATTAAATTGTGAATATATTTTTTAAATAAACAGGTCAAATGTACATTCAAATTAAAAGTTTTTACTTAAAGCATAATAGATTTTGAGAAACATGAATGAGAGAGAAAAGCAGAAATGTTTCAAAGTGAATATTCAACAGTAAAAAAATTTAGAGGCGATAAAAACAATCAAAATTGTAAAAGGCTGTAAAGAATTTTTGAGAATAAAATCCTTTATTACTCCCACACTTTCGATGCATATTCAATTGTACATTTTTTAAAAAATTATATCTCTCAAAAATGACAACAAAATGAGATTAATAATAAAATTAGAGAAACAAAATTAAAGAGAAAAATAATATTGCTAAAAGAGAAAAATAATATTCACACATGATCATATATAATTTCCGGTTTGAAGAAACAAGCAACAAATTTTTTAAAAAAATCCTATTATATTCAGGTTTAGAAGATCATAGCAATTAACATTACAAAAACCTGACACAACATTCTAAATGTAATAGTTAAATAAAAAATGATGTTATCGTTTTATCTTAACCCTCTATAAGTGAAAATATTTTCAGAGGAAATTAATTCTTAAAATGTTGTGTCATACATCACTGAAGAAATATAAAAACTAAGGAAGAGTAGAGAGCTGCTGATTTCTCTCTTAACAATATAATTTTGACTAGATTCAAACAATTCCTAATGAATATCAAATAAAAGACAGAATATACTTTCATCATATAAAAGCACATGAGACTAATGTATAAAATCTTTTCATTTAGCAACATTGTTTTGTAGTAGTTCAAAGGTCCTAAAAATAAAGTATGCAGGATTTTTCTTACTTTAATAATTTTGCTTAATTTTAACATAATCAGCATATCAACTCTTATCATAGTTGGATAATAGATTTTACATATTAAATGCACAATGATTTATGTTATGTTGAACAGATTTAATAAATATAATGAAATCAAGAAATGAAAAAAAAATTATCATTAGTGAAAAAGTCAAATTTATATATCACCTTCAGAACGTATTCGTTAATTTAAAAATCTATAATACAGAAATTTTTTAATTGAATATTAATATTTGTCACAGAAGTTGCACACTAATATTTCAATACTTCAAAGTAATCTTTTGATTATAATACATTATGCATGGAATATTATTTAAAAAAATGCATTTTCTAGTAAAACTGTAATTCAGAAAAAAACTGCTTCATTAATGGATTGACTTTGTGAAACTGAAAAATGTAAATATTTTCCTAACCTTCACATCAAGTCAGCACAGAATTTCAAAGTGTAATTAGAATCTTAATATTTTGTAAATGCTCATTCTTTATATGCAAGATTAAATTTTGCATTTAAGAGCATGATTTTAATATAAGAATTTTACAGCATTCCATGGATTCGTTTAAAACAGATGATTTTTTTAGAAAGATTTTTAAGTAACATAATATAAAATTATTTTTTTTTTAAATTAAAATCAATACAAAGTAATTATTTAGGAACAATGCTATGTAACATGTTTCTAAACAAAATGTGTATATCGTTTCATCATTTCATGTTTATTAAAACATAATTTAGCTTAAAATTTAATACCAATGTGCAGCCCCATTGAAAAAAAATAGCTTGAAATTTATATATGTGTGTGTTTTCTTAAAATTTCATACTTATAAATACCTTAAGTTTAATTATAGAAATCTAACATTCAACATTTTTATTAGACAAAATTTAACAATTTTTTGCTTATTGCACATCTTACAATTATGTACATACATTCAAATATAATGTATTGCTAGAAGTATTCAAAATTCAATAACAAATAATGGAAGGATTTGAAGGGGGGGGGGACTACTCATTCTCTTAAAGATGGTTCTAAGAAATAATTTTGCCCATTTATTTTTACTGTAGCAATTATTTTTCTGCAGTAGTTAAAATAACAAGAATAAAACATAATACACTAAAAAAAATACATTTATAATTTTGAAATAACAGTAATTTTTATCAAGAATTTTAAAAAAAGAAGCAAATCAAAGTATATATGCATATTTTTTTTCAATTATTAAATTGACAAAGATTCTAATATAAAAATTTAAAAAGTGATATAAACTGTTTTCAAGCCCCAATAATAATTAAAAAAAAATCCCACAAATAAAGTTTCACAATAAAAAATTAAAGCAATATATACATATTGCTTTAAATTTTAAAATTTTTCTTCAGGTTTTTAAGTGGAGCAATTCAAAATTACTTTTAGAAAGTTTTTAAAAAAAAACAAAACTGGCAAAGTCTATAATAATTTTACACATACAAATGATGTTAGTTTTAGAAAATAAATTTTCTTTAAGGAACAGCAATAATCAGGTAATCAAGATTTTTAAAAAATGAGGCAATTTACTTTGATGAATATCACTTGTCATTATCAACAAAATAAATAATGCACAATACAGTAGAATGTCATTTATCCGAATGTTTATTATCCGGACCAAAGTCTGAAAACATTCAACAGTTGTTTCGTGTGAGGTCAAAAGTGACGAGAAAACCTAAATTGAGGGATATTTGGAGAAATTAAGTTGTGTGATTTGGTAAACATCTGCACGGAATATTAGGTCAAGTTGTTTCCAAGTGAGGGGGTGTACACATGCTCTTTTGTTGAGTTTTGTTGATGTAGAAACCAGAATGGCAAGCCATGCAGAAGCCTGATTTCAAATGCCAAATGATGACGAGATTGTGACTTCCGTGTAAGAAGAATCTGACCCTGTCAACGATGAAACGGATGAAGACAAGGACAACAGCAACGAAAGTAGCAAAAGTCCATTAAATGCTGATGTTTTTTCTGCATTAGAGACAGCTATAAAATGGTACGAAGAACAATCAGAGTGCTGTCCTACTCAACTACTGCTGCTCAAGAGAATCGGAGACTTTGCAGTGAAAAAAAAAAGGTGTACAATGATACAACAAAAAATAAGTGATTATTTTCCATAATAAAGGTAAAATTGCGATATTTTGCATATATTTCGCTTTTTCTTCAAGCATGTTTCCCGCATGTGATGATTTTCAATATTCATATAGTATCCGGTTTCATATACTGCATGGATTGCATTTGTTTATCCAAACAATCGCATATCCGAATGGTGTCTGATCCCACTTGATTCGGATAAACGACGTTCTACTGTATATCACAGCATTAAGCTATAAGTTTCCTGGAAATCCAAACTGAAATGTTTTTAAAAAATTCACTTTTAGGTCACAGCAGATTCTTAAGAAATAAATGTTAAATAAATGTTTAAGACCAAATGTTTAGTTTTATGGGAAAAGGAGAGAAAGTAATATAACAACATTTCTCTCTATTTATGCATACAAAAACTAAAATTATTCTAAGACATGTTCAGATATAATAATAATAAATTATATTTTGAGCTCATATAAATACAACATAAATTGGATATTAGTTTCAGTTTAACATAACAGTAATAAACAATTTTACCAAAAATATACAATTTCTTCACATGTTAGGCTTAACTAAAACAATTAATAATTTGATCTATAATCATTTATCTTCCCTTTTTCTTTTAAAAATTTCTTTATTCAATTAAAGACTTATAAAAATACTTTATTTAGTCGCAATGAACTTATTGCTGTAAAATAACCTTACACTGTAAATGATTTTCAAGAAGCAACTATTTTATATATTAAAAATTAGTATTTTACATTATGAAGAAATAAAATTGTCCACCTTGGGTTGTGCACAAGCTGTATGTTCCATATTTTATACAAGCCCAGTGCAATAACACTGATGAACTTAAATTTCTATTTTAATTCTATTTAACACTAAACCTACCAACAGTTTTTGTGTACACCTATTTCTACCATGCTTGTGGTCAAATTGATCAATAATTTTAAAAACACAATTTTATTATTCAAAGTAGATAATGGTATTTGCTCTTCTTATCAAATCATATATAATCCTCATAATTTCAGTAAAGTCGCTTCTGCTCTTTCTTTTTTAAAGCAGATCCCCAATTTTTATTCCCCAAATATGAGACATCCAAATTTTTTGCCTCAGATGCACCGCAGGGAGATAGCAAAGCAATAAACACATCTAGTTTTGTAGCAGTCATCTCCCTCTTAGTCCCCAATACCCTAAATGCTTCTTCTGTACACTTTATAATATGACCCCTTATACAGTTATCAATAATAACAGAAAATAGAGTCTTTATTTGTCCTTACATTGTATGTCACTGAGAATATCCTGTTGAACCTGACATATCTCAAAAAGTATTATGCATTGGTATCTTGCCAGGATCGGGATTTCCATCTATTTCTTCCCAAACTGTTCCATCAGCTGCAATTTCGATGTGTTTATCCTTTATACCTGTCTCATTTTTGGATGTCAGCATAACTTTCTTTTTTACCTGGAAGTTTATTAATAATATTCTTAACTTCCCTATCATTCTCTGACTCTAGTTCACTTGTTTAAGTAGCTCTTTAACAGTTTTCCGTGTTGTTTTTTTTTCAGTTACAGAAATTTCTTGTTCGTTACATACTATGAATACTCTTCTATGCCCGTTATTTTTTTTTTCAAGTGCTTTGTAATTTTGAAATGCTTTGACATTTTTAGGGGAAATACCACCACAAAATACTACAGTATACAAGGAATAAAAAATTTACATTTAAGTTCTGACACTTTATCTCCTTCAAATAAGCAATTGTAACAAATTGCATAAGAAACACTTTAGAACTGCTCTACTTGAGTTTGCGCTCAATGCTGATGTTATTTTTTTTAAATGCAACCAACTCTGAAATAACCTTTAGTTTGTACGAATAGATAAATTTAAAATAGTACAAAATTATTTCCTTCACCCATTAAATTGGTCAACCTTGATAGGTAGGATGCACAATAAATTTTTCTTGGAAAAAGAAAAACAAAACTAGGAATAAAGACTGAAGAATATATTATATGCATATTTAAAAATATAAAAGTTTGAAAATGATCAATTTGACCGGTACTAGTATAGGTTTAGTGTTAAATATATATTCAGCCTCAAACAAATTCTGGGTTTCATTCCAAATAGCACTCTGTAAAGATTTTAAACAGTAAAAGGTGGTTTTGTAAAAATACAAATGCACAGTTACATAACTTTCTTTTGACATTACAGGTAAAGAACATTTAAAAATAGTTTCCAAAAATTTTAATGGGAATTTAAATATAATTTATTGCTTGCAATAAAAATACTGCATGCATAATTTTACCAAATTCAAGACATATATAGTTATATGTGTGGAATATATAACATTAAATTAATCATTTTTTTTACACAATGTCCTCATAATCCCTTCAAAGGAATTTGAATCATTTTATTTCTGAGTTTCTTCTTAAAAGTAGTATTTAAAAAATTTTCTTTGTTAGAATCTGTTTTTGCAAGTCATGTTCTCCATTCTTTTATTATTTTGAAAGAGCTAATAATTAATTCATTTACATCATACTGTTCTAATAATTTTCAATAAAGAATTCAAACTAAGCTCTTTAAAAATGGAGCTGAAAAATTACCAATTTAAATTAGCATAATGACTAAATTAGTGGATATCATATTTTGAACTTGTAACTTAACATTTATTTACTATAAGCAGCTGTGGAATATAAAAACAGGAATAATTCCAAAATGAATATTTCTATTACAAAACTGTTTAAAAGAATGCAGTACAACTGAGTTTTGTTCCAACTAATGGGCCTCAAAAGGGATTTTTAATTTTATCTCAACAGGTTATAAAAATTGTACATAAAAATCAATCCAAAAGTACAATTATTGCATATAATATGAAAAACATATGTATAATTTACATATGAATCAGTTCCAAGAACTTTTTTACCCAACCAACATAAATATATATATATTTTTTTTATGGTCACAAGTCAAGGAGAGAACACAATTTTTAGAAAGTAAATAAGCATAAAAGTAGGGCAGTTAATGTCGTTTGCCTTAAATTTAAAACAATGTTATTCAGGTACAAAATAAATACAATTTGAAAATTGTAATGCAATATTTATAAATGTTTCTATTTATTTTGAGATGAGTCAGGAATGCAGATCTGATTTCAAAACAAATCAGTACATGTCATAAAACATCAAAAGTCATTTATAAAAATAAAACTAGCAAACAATAACAGAGCTTAAGAAATCTAGCTTCAATTTGTTAGAGGTTTTACCTAAAGAAAACCATTTCTCATCTTTACAAAACACATTTAAAGATATAACAAGTCAATCAAAGAGTTGTAATATAAATTTTAAAGATTAAGGGATGCAGAAATTTTTTCAAACAATCACTAGTTAGTTGTCTACTATGAAGATATATATATATACACACACACACCTCTATCTCTTGGTTGTAACAGTGCTTAACTTACAGGAATTTTTAATATGAGATAGTTTGATTGTTTTGCATTATACCATAAATAAATGAAATGTGTATCACATTAATGAGAAAATATTGTTTTAAATTTATAGCCCTGTTATAAATTTAAAACAATACAAAGAGATAAAATGTACAAAAAAGTCATTTTATAAGATTTCAGATTGTATGATTTTTTAAAGAATGTATACCATGTAAATTGAGGGATGGGTATATATAATCTATTTATTAAAAAGGGTTTTATCTGAAGAATGAAGCTGAAATATAAACAACAAATTTTCCATTCTATTCATGCTTTTTTCATAAATAATAATAAATAATTATGAGTTCAAAAATATTTATTTAGCATTATTTTATAGTTTTTCATATTCTTCCCTATACTACCATTAATATCACATGTCTTGGACATTTCTCACTACAGGTCAATACACAAATGATCAATAATGCTAGGTAGCAAGATAAATTGTTTATGTATGTGATAAAAGTTATAATAATAAAACATCTTGATCAAATAGCAAGCTTATCACAAATGCTTCACACAATCTCTTTTGTCAGAAGTCTACATTCAATAAAATTTGCTTTTATATTTATGTTATCTTTTATGGAAATGGGAGAAAAAAACTTTCACCAATTGAAATTATACATGTACACTCACCAAAATAATTTGTTATGCAATTACAAGTTAAAATACTTTACACTAACCCAATTTTATTATTTTTTCAAAAGCAGGTTTAACACAGTAGCTAATACTTTCTGGTCTTCTGATCTATAGATACTTGCATTTATCTATGTATTAACTATTCATTATAAAACAACTGAAGTTAAAAATGAAAAAAGGAAAAAATGGAGTTCTCTAGTTCTTTTTTCTTTAAACTTTGCAGTTTAACATGATACCATTTGATAAAAGATTACATTATTAATCATTCTTCCTCTTTCATTATCTTGCTTTGTTTCCTGACTAAGAAAACATGTCCATTTGATAGAACACTAAGCTCCTAAATTGTTAAATGATTCAAGTGCCATATTAAAAAATACTTTTTCATATTAATGAACTATAATCAAGATTAAAAATGTCTGCATCCCTTGATAAAAGCACATAAATGCCATTATGAAGCTCTAATTATCTACGATAAAGATAGGCACTTTACATGCCTCACTTGTTTCTAGGATATACTAACAACTTTTATATCCAGAATGAAAAATAGTCTCCACTAAAGTATTTATGAATAATCACTTCATAACAGAAAATACCAAATCGCTCCAGTTTCAAAAGGAATTAAAAAATACACATATTTATAAGTAATATTAGTTGATGTCGAATTGGAATGAATAAATAAACAAAAAAAAGGGGGAAATAAAACAAGTTAAAATGGCGATTTTTTAAAGATTTTTGACCATAGAGATACAGATTTTTAAAAAAATGAAGTAGTCAAATTCCTTAATTGAGCTGGAAATGCTGCTTAGCTAAACAGAGAAGCAATTGTCTTGTCTCAGCTTGTGAACAGCTAAATGGCAACTTTAATTTTCTGGGAATCTGAAAGAAATGAATTGTATACTTAAACTACACAAAAATGGAAGAGAATTCTAATATAAGCAAAAATATGTCATCCATTTTTAAAAACTAAGTTCCAATTTTCTCCTTCATTCAAAAATTCTGGGATACATTAATTTTTTTTCTCCATTTTATATAAGTGAAAAACGACAGCTTTGCAGTGAATATTAAAAGAAAGTTTGAAAAATTAAAATATGGCAAATGTTTTATTTTCATAAAATAACTGATCGATTAGTTATAATTAAACTTGGTAAATCAATGTAGTGTGCTTGCAACATCTCTTTTTGATTTTATTAATTTTTAATCTTTAAAATAAAGATTAAAAATTAGTACAAGATATCAATCATTGGCATGGCCAAGTAATTTTTAGCGCGTTTTTCACATGTTGTATTTTACAATAATGCAACTAATGAACTTTTTACTAACAGAAAGTAGTACTGTACCACTCTTCCAAATGTACTACTATTGAGCTGAAAAGAAATAATGACACAAATCTGTATCAGCACTATAAAAAAGCAAAACTAGCTAAATTCAGGAAAATTTGTAGAAAAATTCGGGAAAACTATGGGAAAATTTAAATATAATTCGGCTCATCTAGGGCACAAATGCGACCAAATGCCGAAAAC
Source organism: Trichonephila clavata (assembly GCA_019973975.1). Lineage (NCBI taxonomy): Eukaryota > Metazoa > Arthropoda > Arachnida > Araneae > Nephilidae > Trichonephila > Trichonephila clavata. The sequence continues at coordinate 253,976 of BMAO01016524.1, forward strand.
CTGAGGTCAATTGGTTGCTTATTGGCTGAGAAAAAGGTACGACAAAATATGGAACGAAGACAAAATTTGCGTCCCAACACTACGTGAATAACGCACTAAAAATCAAAGAGAGATGGGACTCTATTGAAGGTAAAGAAAATATTTCTGAATGAATCAAAAGATACATACTTTTAAAATTTAAAATATTAATTATACTAATTATCCTAGATAATATCAATTGTACAGGCACACTACATTGATTTAGCAAGTTTAATTATAACTAATCAATCAGTTATTTCAGTTATGAAAATAGAACTTTCAACAAATCCCCCATTTCATCATTTTTTAAAAAATTTTATTCTATAAAAATTTAACTTTGTAATAAAAACTTGAAACTTAATAAAACTTGATCACGAAAAATTTATTGAAATTTAGAAGAGAAACTTTGAATTTACTTTCACAGTTCTCATTTCAATAAATCATATTACTATATTTTCTTTTAGCAGGGGGTAAGAGTTTAACAACTTTTCCCTATTTTTAGATAATTTTGCTTTTATCTTGCTGATTTGTTTTTAATCTTTTTTACTTTCTCCAAAAAAAAAAATTTCTTTAAATTTATTCGTCAATTAATACCCCCATCACAACTTACAGAACTAATTATTTCAATAAAAACTTGAACATATGAAAAAATGTATAAAATGCTTATAAATACATAAAATAAACCATCATATTAACTAATGTATGAATTTCTGAAACATTTGAGCTTCAAATGCAGCTAAGGTAAAAATCTCAAATATTCAATTCAATAAATTCCAACCTTTGAAGCCCAGTGGCTGAATGGTAGAGTATCGCGCTTCCATGCCACAGGTCTGGTGTTCAAATCCTGGGCTGGGCAAGGTCGACTCAGCCTTTCATTCCTTCAGTGGGTCGATAAATGAGTACCAAGCTTGCTTGGGAGCTGAACACTGGAGGTTTTACGTTAGACTGATCACCTTACTGAAACATCTACACATGCATCCCAGTGCCTAATGTCACATAAACTGAGATAGGCACAGTAGGCCTTGGCCCTCATGGGCTGTTGCACCACTCAGCTCAGTTCAGTAATAAATTCCAATCTTTATAAGAGAAGATACTTAACTTTTAAATGACTGGTAAATTTTTTTTAAGTAATTGGATTAAATGATTGTAACAGAGATGTACTATCTCAAGCTAGTTCTCTTATAATGTAATTTATAACATTATAATAATTCCATGCAAGTTTAAATCATTCATTACTTAATTTTACAATTTTGCTCATAATACTCATAACAGGCAATATATATATGTATTTATTATTCACAACCACATATTTCTTATACATGTATATATATACAGAGACAAAAATTGGAACTTTTATAATGGCAACATTATCAAATAACTTGTTGATACCAAACATCAATTGCATATAGACCTCAACTCAGTGCGAAAGAATACCCCCTTCCCCCCTCACCAGTACTCAATGATGAAAACAAAGCCTCATGAAGCAAATGATTTAACATATTTTTGTCATGTTTTTAAAAGGAAAAAAAAATTGGATAAAATTAAATGTGCTGCGATATGATGTTGCTCATACCCATTTAGAAAGCTATGAGTGCATAGGAGTCTTTCTTATACCATATCTTTATGATGGATGAGACATGAATGAAAATGCTAATCTAATAAATTGCATCATTATGAGTTGTCACAAAAATCAAAAATTTGTCAGCAACTTTAAAGTTATGGTAATTCTCGTGAATGACAATAATGGTGCTATCTTAATGCATTCTATTCCTTTAATAGTGGATTGTCGATGCACAGTAAACTATTTATTTTTAGAACACAGTATATGACCCCCTTTGTGAAAGAAGAAATGACACTTTTTATATAACCCACCCATCATTTTGCAGGACAATGGCAGGGCACATACAGCACAGGCTGTGACTGATTTGCTGGACTGATTGGGCCGAGGAGTGCTAAACTATCCACCACACTCCCAGAATTTAAGACCTTGTAATTCCAAAAGGAATGAACCTCTATATGGAATTCACTTCAGAACCATTTCAGATTCTTCTGTCAATAGACTATTCCATTCAAACAATCAACATAAAGAAGCTGCTGAAGGTACCCCACAACTTTCCTGTCACTGGCAATTGGCTATACATAATACTGGTGACTACACTAAAGGATTGTGTAGTCACCAGTATCAGTTACAAATAAATACTTGCCATGATTAAAGTTCCAATTCTTTTATACACTATAAATAAGCAAAAATTAAAAAAAAATAATATAAAATTCAACTTTAAATATAAAAATAATGACAAGAAAAAAATATTCTATACATTTAATTGAATGATTAATTTGAATTTAATTAATATTGAATTAAACAAAACAAATGTATACATATACACATGAAGAGGCAATACATGGTGACCACTTGTTAAATTTGAAGTAAGATCACCTTCTACTCTCAAGGATGCCAGTACTTATGAACTATTGAGAAAATAAGGAGCTGATAGGTAGTCTAGACAAAGGTGACCAACTTTAGCATGCAAAAGATTGATTTTTTTAGTCAAATTCTGTGTGTAGTGATCGACTTCATGAGTGTGGCTCACTGATTTTATATTCTTAAAGTTAGAGCCCTAAAATGTATAATTGGCTCTTAATAATCAAGTTAATCAAAGACAAATTACAGAAAACTCCAGGAACATTTTTTAACCTCTTTTTTGGTACAGTAAAACTAGCTTTATCCACTGCTTTAGTAGGCAGGATCTTAACACATCATTAGTCATTGACTAATATTGCCTTTGAGGTAGAGCAGTCTACCATCCCTGATCTAAGGTACACGGTACCAGTCGCTCACTAACTTGTCCTACAGTTCCCACACATTGTGAGATGGTAGCATGATAGTATGAATTCAGTCCCAGGTAGAACTAAAAATGTTTGATTGAGGTAAATTTAGAGGCCAAGACATAAATTTTTCCAAAATGCTCCTTAAACCACTCCTTGATGACCTGGTACTTCATCCTATTGATAAACACCATCACTCACCACAAACAATATTATCTTGGAGGGTCTGCAATGATACTCACATAGATGTCAGGGATTGTTTTATGGGATTGATGGGTCTTAATGTGCCTCATAAAAATGTTACAAACTATAATACTACCACCAGCATTTGAATCCAGCAAACTGTGCACCCAGATATCAGGGTTTTCAATGGAAATCAGCATATTTGCACTAACCCATCGATGTGGTTGATCAGAAATTTTTTTTGTTTTGTTCCAGGCAACATTTTCCCATGGTCTATTGCAAGCACTTTTAGCAAAGACAAGCCATATGTGCAGGGTCATGCATTGGGTTCAAGCCCATATGCAGCAATGTAAGCAGCATGTGTTGAGACACATCATCTGGGTCACTACTATTGCAGGTGATAGCAGTCGTTATCTTTCCTCATGGTGTGAACAATGCTTAATGTCTTTATTCTTCATTGGAATTATTGGAAACCCTTCTTTAAAAATCATTTATTTAATTTATTACTTTTCCCTTTATTAAAATCAAATCCTTTTATTTTTGTTCTTATGATAGCTATTAGAGAAAATTTAAGCTGGTTCATTTACATATATCCCATGGATCATGGTAAATTTTGTTGCTTATTTCTGTCACCAGGTGGCTAAGTTATATTTATTTTGCAACCAGGTGGTCAAATTGTATATAAAGGTGATATGCATAGCATGATCCAAAACTTCGGGGACAAGGTGTAGAAAACCTTACCCTGAATAGTTCACAGCACCAAAAAAACATCCACCTTCAAAGTAGTCCCCTTGGGTAACGATACATTTCTGCCAGTGTTTGTATAACTTCTGGAAGCACAGTTGGAAGCTGTTTTTCGCAACCTCCCATAAGGTGTCCTGCGATGCTACTTTCACTTCATCTGATGACACAAAACGACTACCCTGTAAATGTTTTTTCATTGATGAGAACAGACACACAGGGCTAAGTCTGGTGAATAGGGGGATGTGGAAGCACATTTGTGCGAGTTTTGGTGAGGATTACCAATTGGGATCAATGGTTTAGTGCGTTGTCATGCAGAAGATACCCAGTTGTCACTCTGTCAGAACTGAGTTTATTTCAACAGATGGATTCTTTAAAACAATGTCTTCAAGAAATGTGTAGCCTCAGCGATTTGTTCAAGTGTTTGGCGACGATCTTTTTAACACATTCAGACATTAATACAACATTTTTCATGTTCATTATCTTTGATGGATTCTTGGTCCTCTTTCACAAGTTAAAGTGAATTATTTGCTTTTATATAGCATTGAAACCCAGTTCTTCTCAATACCTAACTTGATTAGAACTGTTGTGCCGCCCATCTGGTATAGTGGTTAGTGCAGTGGTTACTACAGTGCCATTGGACCTGAGTTTGAATCCCAGAGAAGGCATGGATGTTTGCAAATGCATAGTGCCTTTGTGGCATGATGTTACTCTAAATAGCCATCAAGCCGCAAATCTTCTCGCGAGGTTGGTGGAAAGGGAAGAGCCTGACCACCTCCAGGGTGCTCTCTCTCAAAATTGGGGTCGAACTGAGCCAAATTGCACTGTTACCTGTATGGTATTCACAGTTATGGTTAACAACAAGAGTAAATCTAACCCTTTGCCGGGATGAATTTCATGAGCCGTGATTTGATGTTACTATCGATCAGGTGGCATAAGTAACAATAACAACAACAGAACTGTTTCAGCTGTCAGAGGCAGTAGCTACATGTACTAATTCTATGAATCCTGCAAATCCCCCTCCCAACAAATTTAATGATGTCCAGCGATGCTACATACAGTCAATAAGTAAAGTTTTATTATTTATTTTTCTTACTGGTATTGCAGTTTTAAAGTAGTCCCCCTCAGCATTTATATAGCCAAAATTTTATGTGTTTTTAAATCTTATTTAAATTACTACAAAAGATCTACATAAAATTATCAACAATTTATACAAAATCTAGATTTTTAAACCATTCATATACACATATTCATAAAAATACATCATACAAACATAATTTGAATTTTAAACAATTTTTAATTTATGATAAAATAAATATTTTGTCTTTTCAGCAGAAATACATTGTTACTTATTACACACAAAAAGATATTCCAAAGAAATGTTTCTTTTTTTTTCTTCCAAAAAATATGTAAAAGCTTTTGGAAAATTCTGAGGTTTTTCTCAGCACGGACTTTAGATAAAACAGCTCATAAAAGTTAATACTGAAATCATCAATATCCAAGAACAAAATTATCATTCATGGGAACCTAAATTTCCTTTTACCTGTTGTAATGTTTTGTCATGACTTTCGTGGTGGCGGTGGTGGAGCAATTGTTGGTGGTGGCCCAATATTGAAGGAAGAAGTCAAAGGCACCACTAAAGGTTTATCTTTAAGGGGTATGTTTTCATATAATTGCAAAGGTTCATCTGGTGGCCTAAAGTAAAATAAAACCTCTCAAATAATAAAAAAAGCAAAATAAAAAGTAAATTCCAATTGTGTGGGAGTAAATTATAAATGTAATAAACAAAAATACACAGCATAATTTTTTAAAAAATGATAAGATAAAAATAAATAAAATGTAATAGTCATAATCAAATGATCTACTTATTTAGTTTTAATAACAATGCATGACAGCAATGTAATAGAATGAATTCAGACAGCAAAGAAAGACATCAGAGCTGATTTTCTCCTAGTTTTTTTTACAAAGGGACTTTGGAAAGCAGTTGAATTTAAATTGCAATCATTGTTCTCTTGGATGATTTTTGATGAAAATGAGTCTTAAAAATTAACACCCTTTCTAATTACAAGTTCACCATATCAACCAGTATATTTTAAGGAAATTACTAAAAACATGCCATTTTTATTTTTGCACCATGGTTTTTCTAAGACCAATAAAAAATGTGGATTTATGAAGGGCATTGATTTTTTCACATAATACAAATCAAGCATATAAAGTTTCATCTTTATTTTTAAAATATCAATTTAAAAAAATAAAAATTAAACATTTTTGAATAAAAAAGTAAAAATTTCTTTAAATTTTTAACAGCTTCTTCCCCCTTCATTCTTAACTCAAAACACAAGGTTTTACATTTTCAATAATTTCCATAAAGCACATACGGAAAAAATTTCAAGTAAAGAAAACTTGAAAATAAAAAGAATACCTGGGTACTATTGCATCAGGACTTATCCTTGGAGGCACAGGTGGTTTTAAATTCTCACATGAAGACCTTGTCAAAATAGGAGGCATAGTTGGCGTAGGCGGACTTAATGTGATAGGACATGATGTTGCATTTGAAAGCACTTTCAGAGGTTCAGTAGCACCTGCTGCTTCAGCTGTATATTTTATATTAGTGTACTCCCTACCCAACTGAATGCTTTTCTATAAGGAAAAATAATATTTTAGCTACATGTAGAAAACTAAACAATATATTTTTAAAAAAAACAAAAACATGACATTATATATAACTGTCTCTACAACAAATAAAAAATTTGAAAGTTATTTTTTAGATTACTTAGAGAAGTGCAAGGAGCTTGTAAAACCCAAAAACTAAAGTTTCCGATAAATGAACAGTATTTTATATCTGGGCTCCCTAACCTTTTTATCACTGCAGACTGGTCAACATTTGATAATTTTACCATGGCCAGCTGAAAGTGGGATGTAAAACATTTATATTTAGATTAAAAATTTAAATTTAAATGTGCTTTCAGAATCAAATTTAGTTGCACCAAAAAATGAATACAAAGTAATTTAACCTGGAAACTCACACAAACCCACCACAAAAAACAAAATGGATACAATTTAATATTCCTTGAAATTCTCATTCAATGGTTTTGTTAAGTCTGGAGGTGTTAAAAAATAGATAGAGGGAAAAATACTTTAAAGTAATATAATATAGTATGTTGATTTAACTCATTGATAGAATTCAAATGTGGTAATTTTCATTTTCAATGACAAAATAACTTGTAAATGAAACATCATTATTAAATATTTATTGCAAGGACATTCTAATTCTTGAGTCAAAATGAGTAAAAATATCAAGTTAAATAATACTCTATTTATATTAAAAAATAAAATATCAATAAAATTTCCAAAAAACCATCAAATGTGTTCATATTTTTCACATCTAAAGATTTAAAACTGATATCAAAACGCATTACAATATTGATTTTGAAGTTGCAGTCCATTAAACAGTATTTTCAGCAATTTGAAAATAATTTCATAAAATAAGTGTTCACCATCATTTAAAAAAGTTTTGCATTCCCTTACTAATTACTAATCAATATATACATCAATTCAAGAGGTACACAAAGACTTATTTAAACTGTAAATAACTAATTTAAAAACATTTTCCTTATAATTCAGTTTAGTTTCAGTTCTAGATCAGGTTCTTACACTTTTAACAAGATAAATCAAAAGTATTCAATTTTTGATGAATATAATAATTCAAAATAAAAAAGTAAATATTAAAAACAATTAATAATTACATTTAGAGGGGAAAAAATGCCTCATTTTTGTGTTTCCTTACTTTATGACATCATCTGAATGATAATTCCTGTATCTCCATTTCATTATTATATTTCGTTACCGAAGCATCATTATCAAAAAATAGTATTCTAGGTAATCAGAGAAAACTAGGTAAGAAAAACCATCACTCAAAAGCCAAAATTCTTTTTAGATCCAAGGGGAAAAAAATAAACTTAATAGAAAAAATTTTCATAGTTAAAAAAAAAAATCTTTTGCATAAAAAATACTAAGACAATAAAAGTGCATCGTTTTTTGAACAAAAAAATACACAAAAAAAAAAACTTTTGATTTTAGGGAAATTAAAACTTTTCAAAATAATAATATATACTTCAAATCAAGCACTTATTCAAAACACAAGTAAATATGCAAATAAATTAAGCTTCCATTTTTAAAATAAATATGTATATTAGTAATACAAAAAAAATATATCTTAGTTTTTTTTTTAATTTACAAATTTTTATTCAAGACTAAAAGAAAATTTATATTAACTCAGATTCAAAATATTAAAATACATGAGAAAGAAGGGGAGTGGGGAAAAAAGAAATCTGATACCTGTTCTGCTTGTATCCTCTGCTGTAGAGTATCTATATAATGTTGTACAGCTAAATAAACAAATTTGTATTGGGCTTCTGTTTGTACCATTCCTGATCTCTGAGAACGAACCATTTGGATGGACCTTTGAATATCAATTTCACAATCAAGTCCTAAGAAGGAAGCATTTTAAAATCAGTTATTAAAAATGAATTGAGAAGATAGATATTTAAAATTAATTACAATGAAACTTTACATGAAAAATCCAGATAGTCAAATATAAAGAACTACACTATACTAAAAGACTTTTAACATACAAAATTGACAGTATCAATTAACTAATTACACTATACTAAAATATTTTTTACATACTAAATTGATAAAATTTACAATTTAATGATTTCAATAGACATTTTGAATTATTTCAAAAATTTCTCTATATAAGCAATTACTAACTTTGCAAAAATGAAAAAGAATGGAATAAATTCGATTTCTATTTCATTTAATAAAGAAAAGTATAACTATGCTATAATTTATACACCACATAAAAATTATATTAATTGACGAAATTTTTTGCATTTTTGAAATTAAAATATGGCAAAGTATTAATGTTTTGAAAAAGATTACACAAAAACTCTCCACATATTAAACTTAATATTTAATACAAATATTTGTTAGCTCATAAAAGATAAAATATATTTCTGCTTCACTATGATAACTTTGTTCTTAAAATTGCATGTAACTTATTTAAAAATAATTGGAGTTTTGTACAAACATATAATTTTTAATTTTACTAGCAAATTTAGCAACTATTTAATACTGCCCTGACAAAATTAATAAAGGGAGAAAGAGATCCTTGTGAAATATGGATATTTAATTCTTGAAATTTTCTAAAAGTAATAATTTTTTTATAACAAATTATTCAGCTATACAGTTCAATTAGAAAGGGTTAAAATAAAGGACAAAAATTAATAATCAAAAGAGGTACGATATTCACTTTAAGATAACTCCATTATAAATATATGTGTAATTATTCTTTAAATAGAATAATATACATACAAATTCAATAAATTTATATTAACCCCTTAATTGCTGCCAGTGTATATATCTGTCTTGCTCTCCAGCTGCATTAAGTGTCTAAGACATATATATATATATATCAGTCCTTCCTAAGTACAATTCTTTGCATTGTGCTGCTCTGTTTAACCCTCTCGCTGTGCATCCAGTGATTTCCATGGACAACGTAGATGTAGCAAAATTTGCGAAACCAGCGATTTCCACGGCTATGCATTTATCCCCGACTATTTAGCTGTGCAACCCATGCCCTTCCTTTTTATGTTTACATTTGTGTTATGTTCTCTCATTTGTGATCTTATTCTATATTATAAAATAAAAATTCTTTTATAAAATTTGTTTGTATATTTTAATTTTAAAAAGTAGATTTGAAATTTGTAATAAAAAACTATGCAATTTTTTAACCTACTTTTATAAAATAAACTATGCAGTAAGAGGGTTAAAACCAGTCCCACAGCTTTGGAATAGAATAAAAAGACATTGACAGCATTTGCAAGGAATTTACTTACTTCACAGAAGAGGCGGGAAAGGAATTTGAGAGTATATTCCGGAAACAATGAAATTTTCATAGCTATGCAGTATTGTTTGTTTTTCCCGTTTCAGTAGGTTGCGTTTTTTTTTTTTAAACCTTTTTTTTTTGCCATTTTTTTCAAAGAAAGTACATCAAGAAAATGTGTTGTTTGTTCAAGAAAAAATATTTGCTGTGAATCCTGTAAATGTGATGCTGGTTTATGTGTACAACCAAGTGTCAGGATATATCCAATCACAGCTTTTTTTTTATCATACTGTAACTCTAATACATTAAATTTTGTATTTTCACTTTTCCTTCTTTTCTAACAGCTTTGAGGTTGCAAAACATGTGTGCCTCTCCTCCACACGAACCTGTGGGAAAAGCAGTGGCACTGGGGGATGGAGGAAAAATTTCATAACTTTACCTTGGCAGCTAAGGAGTTAATAACATAATAGTTATGATCATTATGAAGAGAGCTACATAAAAAAATATACTTTTTTTTACTATTTATAAAATTGTCAAGAAAAGGATTTGTGTGTGTGTGTGATTATAGGAGGAATTTAATTTTGATAAGAATTTAATTATACTTGATCAACAATATTTAGCTAATTAACATCATACTTTTATTTTTAAATAATCCAACATTTAACTATCTTATCTCTTCGAAAAATTTCATTTCAATCATGTTAGATTACTTCTTTAGAATGTTTCTTAACCACATCCTGTAGAAATAAAACATCAGGCCATATAATAGTAAGCTACATTGTGGTTAAATTTTATAATCATTTCACAATATATTACAGAAGCAATATGATATGTGAATTACACATAAAGGAAATAGCACTTAATAACCCTTTCCACTCACCTTTTGAAAAATTATTTTGAAAGAAATCAATCCAAAAAGCTAAAAAGATTGAAGAATGTTGCTTTGCAGCAGCAAACAAATTTCTTTTTAAGTACACCACAAAGTAACTTTTAATTCAATTAAATTTTTCACCCTGAATTATTTTATTAAAAACAAATTTTGAATTTATAAACTCCACTAAATCATTAAATGGATATTTTTTACAAAAGTATCAAATATTTTTTTAAAAATACTTTACACTCAGAAATAAAAATTCTTTGATTATTTATAATACAACAAAATGCATCTAAATACATTATTTTAGTAAAAATTCCTTACCTTGTCTTTTGATTAAATCAACAATCATATCTATAACAATGAAGGTTCCTGTTCTTCCTATACCGGCACTAAAAAACAAGAAATTTGATGACATTTAGGAAGGAAAAAAAAGATAACATGTAGCATTTTCCAACCCATATCAACACACCACCAGAAATTCCTTACTTTTCAACTCAGATCAATGCTATTGCAATAAAAAGCATTTTGAAAGAATGAAAAAAAAAATGAAAACTCCTCTTGTTTTTTCTTATTTTTGCATTTTTAGTTATTTAATGAGAATTCACATCTGGTGTACTAAAATGATTGTACAAATATTTTCAAAAACTGTTTTTTTTTTTAAAGTAAAATCAAGGAAACCTTCTCTTTATGCTTTTTCAAAAGCATATATTTTTAAAGTTTTAAATTATTTTTTCCCGATGCAATTAGAATTAGCAATGAAAATTCGGGAAGAGCGGGAAAAAAATATGAAACTTTTTCATTTTTGCAGAAGGATACATAAAATTCTCTCCCTGTCCCATTGATGAATGATATGATTTGTTAAGTGCTTTATTTAATTAAAGTGCTTTCAGAAACACATTGTTTCTTTAAAAAAAATTTGATTAATTTCTTACATTAATACCCATGGTAATCCAGGGTTTAAAAAGTACTGTACAAATAATTTTAAAAAAAGGGGGGGGGGAGTTATTACCTAATTTTTATATTAATTTAACTAAAAATATTTATTAAATAATCTCAGCAAATTAAGTTTTACTTACTGCTAAAATGAAAAGCGATTTTAACTTGGAATTGGTTGTGAATATATTAGTGGGGATAGTATTAATAGATTTAAAAAAATTAAATTGTAATTTTTTTATTATTAAAATTACAAGGCCAAATGCAAACTACAGAAAAGAAATATGGTTTAAAATATTTAAATGTATAATATATAAAAATTCAGTCATTTTTTACATTTTTCTTTTTGTTTGGTTTAATAAAAATGACATTAACTTCTTTTTTATTCAATTCAATTAAATTTGATTAAATATTATTGAAAATAACGAAGTCTGTGCCAGAAGAAAAAATAAGAATTGTTAACTTTTATTAATTTCTTTTAAAGTTATAAATTATATGGTTTTGCATCACTTGTTTTAGATGTTATTTCATAATCATATAGCAAAGGAAAAATTGTATTTAAACTAAGTTGTATGTTTTGATTGTTTGTGCATTTATTTATATTCTTATTGTATATTGTGTGCTTATATTACTTTAAGAAAGGAAATATTTACTTTTATCCATTACAACCAGTATTGCATTCGTACTAACACATTCTTTTAGAAATGTCAATCTCCCCCTAACAGTAGTGGGCACTTTTATGATTTCACAGTTTTGATTCAACCAAATGGGGGTCTTTTTCATTACCATGGATAAGAAACTCAGCCAGTTACAACAAAACATTAATATTGAAAATGAATATAGGAAAAAAGGAAAAGTGTCTAATTCATCAATTCCAAAAGTTGTGCAAATGACATTCAAATCAACAAAAATTGAAAAGTGAAACCTTGACTGACACAAACCTTTATACAAAGGTAACAGATGTTTTCAAGAAAATTATACACAAAGATAAAAATGTTTTAATTTTTGTAATTTCGATAATGATTTCAGATTAGGGTAATTAACACAATATATACAGCTGAATAAATTAAATATCTGAGGAATGTGACAACCCTGGACATTCACACTAACTTTAAAGTTAATGTTATTGCTTACAGGAGGTAATCATACATAATGCCCTTTTTTTTATTAAGGTGTAATACTCAACTCTCTGAAATTAACTAGGGGAGGTAAACATGTAGAGATAACAAACTTGAAAGCCTCTCTACAATTTTCAATGAAATCAAGATCAGGAGAATACAGTAACTACTTTGTATGAGAAATATCTTTGCTTTCTAGAGATTCATCAATAATGTTGATATACAATACCTACATAATAATCCCTAGAAGGAGAAAATTACGACCAACTGTTGCAGTGTAGCCTCAAAACAGCATCTGGGATCCTACAAATACCGCACAGCCAGTAAGAAATACTTACAAATATATACATTTTGATACAATATCCCAATCAAATTCAAGTATATACTATGCATGTCATCTATGAATGCCCAATGTTTGATGCTATTCTTAGTCTGATTCTATGTGCCTTGTCCTCTCCAGTTTTTTATTTAATTTCAGAGCACACTTGGATCCATCCATGAACAAAACATGATACTCGAGGTAATTCAATTAACATGTTCCTAAGATCAACTTGATCTTATCCCTTCATACTGGATATTTAATGCAACATAAATAAACAATATTTCATCATGCAATCCCTTCATGTGGAGATTTCAATACAAAATATTATAGCACATATTGTCTTAAAAAGCAATACTGTAATCAATGCAACAGTTGTTGTGGTATGTTCCACTTGACTAATATAACAATTAACCAATCATTTGCAATTATTTCTGTAATCAAAATATTACCAAATGATCAATGCCAAAGAAAAGAATGACATCATTAACAGTACTGCATCAATGTGCCCAATTGCATGTTAACTCACTATCCGTCATTTTCTCAGCCATAAAAATATGAAAAGTCCAAAATAATCATTTGAATTTTTTTAGCATTTTGTATCAGCATTTAAATATACACCTTCAATCCTTCATAATCCTGACATTTACATCAGCTGCCTAGCTCACTTTGTCCAGACAATCAGTAATTAGCTGTAGCATACAATATTTGAATATCCCTATCTACTGCAGCAATTCAAAGCCTATCAATTCAAGTATGCCTAAGAAAATCAAGAATTTATACTGTATCTTTTACAAGTCACAATTAATTTAAATATTTTACAATTTTCATTTTTATTCCATCTTTATTAAATTATATTCCTATATATCACTTTTCAATATTTTTTTCATACACAATAATAAAGCTTTCCAAATACCATGTGTATTGTTTTAAGTCAATATATCATTAAAATTATAATAATAAACCTGAATAAGAGGTTATGTTCTGTACAAGTTTTTCCAAATTGTAAATAAAATTTAAATGATCAAATCTTGATATTTTTCATTACAAAATTCATTACACTTTGTTTTAAAATGTTCACCATATATTTTACTTAAAATACACTCAAGAGCCAAAACATTATGACCATCTGTCAATAATGAGTTGGCCTACCTTTGGCGCGCAACACAGCTTCAACCCGCTTTGGCATGGATGCCACAAGTCCTTGGTAGATGGCCGGAGACAGATTGTACCAGATGTTTAAGCAACGGTCACGCAAATCTGAGATATTGCGAATTGGTGGTCTTTGAACTCTGAGCTGCCGCTCCATGACATCCCAAATGTGTTCTATCTGATCGAGATCCGGTGAGTTAGGTGGCCAGGACATTAACTGGAATTCAGTATCATGTTCCTGGAACCACTCCAACACAATTTTAGCCTTGTGACACAGGGTGTTGTCCTGTTGGAACATTCCATTTCCAGCTGGAAAAACAGAGGCCATGTAAGGGTGCAACTGGTCCGCAATGATGTTGATACCCTGTAGCATTCATGGTCTGCTCTACCACAGCCACGGGTCCCAGAGATGCCCAAGAGAACGTCCCCCAAAGCATTAAACCGCCACCACCGGCTTGTGTAGGACCTACTGTACTTTGAGGGAGCAACTGTTCGCCTGGAAGACGGCGTATCTTGACACAGCCATCAGCGTGATAAATGACAAACCGAGATTCATCTGACCAGGCAACTCTCTCCCACTGATCCATGGACCAGTCGCGACGTTCCCGGGCCCAGCGCAGGTGCAGTTGGCGATGACGCTTGGTCAGCAAAGGCACACGAGTGGGACGTTTGCTGCGCAGCCTCATATCCAACAGTGTCCGCTGAACAGTGTGCTCCAATACTATTCTACTTGACCCTGCATTCTATTGGGCTGTCAGCTGAGCCACTGTCTGGCTCCGGTTTCGCTTCAACATGCGAGACAGTCTCCAATGACCTTTTTGTTTGATAGCGTGTGGACGTCCAACACCCTGTCGTCTACAGCTGGTTTCACCATCATTCATTCACTTTGCATAAGTACTAACAACTGTAGATCGTGAACAGCCCACGAGTCGTGCAGTTTCGGAAATACTTGTTCTGAGCCTTCGAACCATTACAATCTGCCCTCTATCAAAGTCGCTTAGATCCGCAGCCTTTCCAATCACACACAGAAGTAAGTAAAAGAATGATTCTTCAGACTCTCCAGCAGCAGTTAAATACCACTTCCACCAGATCACATGCCTTCCACGTCATCCAGGCGAGTTCACTGCAATATGTAGGAGTGGTCATAATGTTTTGGCTCTTGTGTGTATATTATTGAAGAAGCAAATCATGAAATTTTTAGAGGCCAGAAAACCTTATAGAAATTCATTTCCTTTACATGTGAATGCAAGCAAGTGGTTTTTTTACTTAACAAAAAACATTTAAAACAATAAAGTCTATTATGAGGCTCCAAGTTATGACATTCATAGTTCCTGTGCAATTTTGTTGTCAATTCCAAGGCAGAAATGGACCAACAAAATTTGTTGACCAGTGATTATCAAAAAGATATAAAAACTGAAAATAAGAAACACAAGAGCTTTAAAGTTAAAAAGCAAGAGGTATTACAAATAATTTTCAGCAATGACTTCATCCAAACTAGAGGTTTTTAACTTTTTTGTTCTGAGGAACTTCTCAAGTAGTGAAAAAAAAAAGTCTGTAGAACACTGTTTAAATATATATTCACAAAATGAACCTTTTTCCTTACATATGTACATAGAAAATGAAATTAATCAGAAAAGCAGAGTAATATACTAAAAATTATTTAACATTCCAAATAATTGTAAAATAATTTCATACAAGAGAGATTTAGAAAATTTATTTGAAATAACATATAGTGTATTTTGAATGTGACTTTTTAAGCTGCAATATCATATGTTTGATGATAAATACAATCAATGTTCTTGTAATGAGCTAAAAGCATTTAAAAGAGATGGAAGGGTATAGCATAACTAGTTACATTTGTCTCATTCAAGCTCATGAAGACCTTGGGATAAAAATTTCCAATCTAAAACAAACTGTCTACCTGCAATGAACTATGATAGGCCCTGCCTGTGTAACTGATTCCTGACGATGATTGACATCATGAAGGAAGTTTAAGACACATCCTGGATCAGATGGAACACCATGGTCAGGCCAGGCAGTAAAGTGATAATGATAGATTGTGCGTGTTTCTGTCTGAAATTGTACAACAAAATAAACATTTACTAAAAATAACAGAACAAGTATTAAAATAATAAAAGTAATATTTTTAACATTTAAAAATTGTATTTGAAGGAAAGCAAAGAAAAAATTCTCACTATATATATATATCAATAATTAATTTTAAAACTTTTGATACTTTACGCATTATACTGTTGACCAAATTCATTAAATAGAAAACTATAGCCAAAATGCTGCAAATAGTGAAAACCTATTCCCTAGCAAGTTAAACCACAATATTCCTGGTTTGTACATGCTCAAAAATAACAACAATGTTTATAATATATAATATTTTTTTCTCTTATTTTGTTGGTAGAAATTATTAAAATCTAAAAATCTATATTTTACAAAAGACAGCCAGTGGAGTATTTAAATTTATGTGTAAGTACCAGAAAGACTATTTAGTTTGGCACAAGAATCATTGAGAATCTGCATGATAGCATTAGAATTCAAACTAATAAGGCATAGTCAACTTGAAAAAAAATACCTTTAATGTGGAAAAAGCATGCATGGGGATTTGTTTTTGCACATGTACAGAAGCAATTATAGCATTAGAGAACTTTTTATTTGCTGTCTTTTGGTATGGTTAAATGGCCAACATATAATATGCAAGTACCAATTTTTTTTAAAATTCCAAATTATTGAAGCATATTATAAGTTTAAGATACAAATTTTTACAAAACATTTCCTTAATTTAGTCTTCCCTGCCTCTTTATTTCTATTTGGACCTGGTTATGGAGCATCATGTTTGAACTTTATTGAAAAATGCTTTATATTGCTATATATCAATAAAAAATGCCTGAATAATTTTTAAATGTTTTTTTTTATGTATGCAGGAGAAAAATTTATAGCTAACATCAAAGCATTCCAAACAAGCAATAAAGCCTCGACTCTCTTTTAAATACTAAAATAAAATTATCACAAATCATAGCATAAAAATAAATTTCTTGCATCATTAACAAGAAATTTACATAATTTAACTCATAAAATTTTTAACTATTAAAAACCACAATTTACATATTTTTCATCTGAATGACATAATTGGTTTCATTATTATGTAAATCATAATTCCTCTTAAATTTTCACAAACTTATCAAACTATTCTTATCAAAATAACTAACCAAAGTTCATAAAAAGAATGAAGCTTACACATTCTTCTTTTGTCAAAGAAAATTCCCTCAATATATAATCTGTGGTTGAAGATTCACTTAAATTTTTCAAAACAAACTTTCCAACTTCTTTTGTCTGGTTCAAATCTGGCCAATATCTAGCACACTTATTCTACAAAAATAAAATATTAAATGGTATATAAAAACATATTTGAATATTTACAAAAGTTAAAAGCTACAAAAACAATGACACTTCTGATATAAATGTCCTTAATCCATTCCAGACCTTTGGATATATCACAAATGAAATAACATGTTACTATACCCCTATTATACATTAAGTTACATAAAATTATTTAATCTTTGCTTCATACTGAAATACATACACACAAAAGCAATTAGAGTAAATAAAACAAAACATTCTCTTCACTGCCTTTTTTTTTTTACTCGCATTTAATTAAGGATCATTAGATTTGATCTTTACTAAAATTTGTCTTAAAAAATTTATTATCTTCTCCTTGAAACTTTTTAAGAGTATGACATTGCCTGGTCATTCCAAACAATGCTGCCTGGCTTATTTGGACTTTCTTATAGTGCTGGTGTTTTGCAAAATTTTTGACATTTATACATTTGGCAAAAACACCTTTTTAATTTATCAAATACATACTTCCTCTAACTCTCCCTCCTTGAAGTCCATAATAAGTAAATCTATCTTATTCTTGTGTTGTCTTTCTAAAGTTCCTGCTGCTTGCTTCTAAGTGAGTGATTAGTTCTCCCTATGCCACTTCAATCATCATGACATATAAGAGACCCATAAAAATGTTGAGGGAGACAATATCTTCTACTAAATGCACGAAGTTCCTTTCAATCACTACTTCTGGATATTAAATAATCCAAGCAGAGTTCAGGTTTCATAGAAAACTTCATGCCAAAATTACCAATGAGAGATATGCAAAAGGCAATTATAAAGGGATTTTTCCAGAATTCTCTCAAGGTTATTTGTTTTAAAACTTAATTAAATCAACTAAGGACATAAGCATGCATCAATCAATGCACATGAACTGCATTTCAAAGAGAATTCTTCTGCTGTCTAAACAAAATATACATCAAATCAGTGGCGTAACGTACACCCCCGCACTGCCGGGGGGGGGGCAAGGCTTCTAGGGGCCCAAATCCTGACTGATTAGATTTTCTCAAAATTCGCTTCACATTTTTTAAAATTGGAATTTTTAAGCGATTTTACAATTGGTGATCTAACGTCATTCACAATCAAAACTTTAATACACTCATTAGATTTCTTTAATCCTATAGCCAAATCAAAAAATATTTTTTTCATTTGCTGAAATCCAGGTGACGAGAGATACTTTTCTTTAGTGAGTTTTCTTTTTAAACCTAGATTAATAACAAATAAAACAAAAATCAGATGGAGAATCGAATAAAATGCAAGGAATATATGAAAATTCAATGCTGTTATTATTACTGTATTCATTACATTAGCTGCAGGGGGAAGAAAAGACATGATTAACTTTTTAAAAAGCAGCAGAAAAAATTATTGCCGTCTTTATTCCCCCTTCCATGTGTTTCAATTTCATTTACCAGTCATAAATAACGTACATCTGTTATGCTTTTTTCAAGAAGAATAGTATTACGATACTTGGAAAAGTATAGAAAGCATTTTAAATGATTATTTGATGATAGATTTATAAGTATTCAATCAAATGAAGCATGAGAGGAAAGCATAATGGAATGTATCAGTTTTTTATTTCTTTTTTCATGAAATCATTTTTGCTTCATACAAAGAACTCTCCTTATTAAAAGTTGCAGTATTTACGCTATAATATAATCGAACTTTAGGTGAAGCTCCTCCCGGAATTCAGAAATAAAGAATAAGGTAAGTGATACCTTCTTTCTTTCGTGAGAATTTTTAATCGAAAATTAATTTACAGTGTTTGTGTGTTTCTTAGTGTTCATTTTTATTTAAGTTACCTGGTTATCTATCATTAGATTTACCGTTTTAATAAATATTATAAATACTCTCTAATGTTATACATGATTTACTTCGTTTACCCAGACTCTGGTTGATTTTGTATTCTATTATGTTTTATATAAAACATTTTTACGTGATGTGTAAAGGTACATTATGTTATTGTTTGGCAATCCTTTGTATGTGCACACACACACTTGCTAGAAAAGAGTGTTCTTAAGGACGAATGATAGAAGATAAGCTCTGAAGAAACCACTAGACTTGTTAATTCAATGCTGAAAAGACTTCAGGAGGTTTTCAACACACGGGTTATCCAACCAGCCATTAAATAGCTCTTTATCCTTTTTAAATAATTTTTATAGTTACTACTAAAACAGTGAACGCAGACTTTTTCTACTTAATTTTTGTTGGCATTGCTACAAACCTGTCCTTATTTTAAAAACCATGAAAGCAAACCGAGTTTACTTTTGTTATTCTCAATACTTGGAATAAACTAAATAAAATATAATTTTAAAAATTTCAAATTCCGGTTTTTAAAATTTCCCCCCGTTGTTTATATAAGCAGTAGTAGGTGAATGCAGACTTTTCCTAGCAGGCATGTGTATATATATATATATAAGATCCGGCTTGGGGCCCAAGACCTGACCTTGTGGGGGGGGGGGAGGCAATTATTTTCCGTTACGCCACTGCATCAAATAGGACATATTCTAAAATAGACATATACCAAAATAACACTGTAATTTTAGCCATATTCAGTATCATAAAAAATGAATAAAGACTAATTTAGTTTTAATTATTAAACAATGTGAGCCATTACATAATATGCTAGATACATATATACAATGCCAGATATATACATAATATACAACACTGGATTCAAAAGTTTAGGGATTATATTCTTTCCTGACAATCAATGCAAGCAAATAAAGTACATGATTTGAAATACATTCTACAATCCTACCCTTCAAGATCAGGTTAGTTTCATTCCTTTTATCTAATTTCATTTTACCAGAGACACAATGCACTAAAAGTTATCCATTTTTGTTCTGTGATATAAAAACATAGATCATAAATAATGCTGTAACATCATATTTGTCAATACTTGGGTAAAACACCTAGAGAGACCATGAAAATGTTAAAGAAGTCGTGATTCTACATGAGTGAGATTGTAAGTGAATGAATGGTATCAACATTTAAAAGAACCAAGAATCTATAAGCTATCTGGTTGACCATAGAGAGAGGAAAATGCTAAATTTATTCTGAATGGCCAGAAAGAGAATCAAGAAAAATTATCTGAAACATTTCACATCATCCGAGTGAGTGCATTCATAGCGAAAACAGATGAGGCAATGTGGACAATGGCACTTTTTGCACAATGTAATCCCAAATAATCACACAGTTTATCTCCAAAATTGAATCTAGAGGGCTTTGTGCCTATTAACCTAACTTGGCTTCCTTTAATTTCTTCTAATTTTCATCAGTGAAACAAAAATTTCAGAGACATTGTTTTGAATCATCAGATAGGTAAAAGTAGCTCACAGAACATGCAGTAGGGGGTTGCAAAAGATGGCCTTCAGGGGTTTTATGAGCACTGACAAAAATATATTGTTGATGAATCTGATTATTTTTAAGACAACTACAAGTTATTTCAAAATATTCAAGGTAAGGTAATTTTAGGCCAAGTCTCCAAAGTTTTGAACCCTTCCTTATATAACTTAAAGACAACTTACATGTATTATTAAAAATAATTGCTTATATTCAAAGTACTACTATCTTCAAATATTGTTTTCTACATCATAGTCTTGAAAGTAACTAAATAAAACCAATTTTAAAATGCTATCAAAATTAATTTTAAATCAATAATTAAATTTATAAACTTTTAAAATTTTTAAGTACTGAAAGGGATGATTTTTAAACTATTGTATATTTAAAAATTTGTTATTAAAATTAAGCAACACATATTAAATATGTAATATGAGCAGATACAAATTTACTAACCAAACTGCAATAGTTAAATTTAAAAAATATTAAAATGCTAGGGTATATGAACAACATCACTAACATGATACAATATATCTCTAAGGATATAACAGAAGATGAAAGATAAAATACTACTAAACCAAATAAATATTTCATAAAAAAAAATGTGTTTTTAAAGATAGTTAAATAATGTGAGAATATCTAATAACACGAATTTGAAATATAAACAAGAACGTGAATCTACAAAACCATTCATACCTTGCCTCTTTCTATTTCTTTAGTTGTCATCACAATTACTCGAGTATTTTCCTGCCAAACCATCCACCAAAAATCAGCAACTGTATTATGCAAGCATCCTTGGGTAGCAATATAATATTTTTTAGGACCATCACCTATCGTATCTTCATCAGGCTAAAAAAAAAAAAAAAAATATGTGATTGATTACTAACACACACATAGTAAAATAAAATTTATACATATTACACCACAAAATAAATTAATCTTAAGAGAAGAAGATCATATAATCTATATTAAGTTGGCATTACGTCCCCTTCTTTTTTTAAAATTTTAACATTCCACATGTCATTTATGTTTTTGCATAATTTTTCTAATTCAAAACAGGATGTTTAGTTTTACAGGATTCAATGTTTTTTTTCTTTGTTTTTGCTTATTTAATTAATTTATGTTAATTTCAAATCATTAAAATGGAATATCACATGGAGAAAAATTAGCATTTTTGACTCCTCCTTTTAGCTTTTAATCAAGGCTATAAGGCCACAAAAGCTGCTTTTGATATTTGTGATGTGTATGGAGTGGGTACCATATCTGAAAAAACTGCTTGATCTCTTTCAAATCCTATGAATGGTGTTTTATTCAATACTGATGCAGAATTCAGCACTTACTTGGATGAATTTTTTGAGTTGAAAATTAATGATTTCTAGCAATGAAATATTTGAAAAACTTGAGATTCTTTAATAGTTTTTGAAGTACTCAAAATTCATATATTGATTATAGCTTTGACTCTTAACATTAACTTGTAACCTTTTCTACTTTATTCAATTTTGAAATATATACCTTTTGATTTAAATACTCTGGATGTTTGTAAATTTCATTTTCTAATACATTACATACTACTTTTATTTATTGTTTACTTCAGATAAATTTTTTTCCTTTCTTTTAATTTTATTTCAGATACTAAATATATATTATTTTAACTTTTTTTTATGGATATTTTTATTTGTATTTATTAAGTTGCAAAGGGAGAAGAATGGTATTATCAAACTAACTTACATTTCAGCTTTTCTTTTACTTGCCAATTTTCCAACTTTCTTACACTTTCCTTAAATAGTTTTCATTACTATGAATGACAATATATTTAATTATTTTAATTTCTTCCAATCTTGCTCTTCATAAGTATATATATAGCAATTAATAAATATTATAAATTTTTAAAGTGGATGAAAAACTGTTATTCCCTTTAATAAAATGTTAAGTTCCATTATCAATATCTTCATTTTATTTCAAAATCAATGACATTTTTTTAAAATCAATTTAACAGCAATTTGCAGAGATTATTACCAATTATTTATGCAAACTAAAAATTCTACACAAATATTTTCACGATATATATATTTTTTAAATTATGAATTAAAGGCAATTCTCTTTCCGGCCCATTAATTTAAGGTATGATTTCACTAGAATAAAAAATAAATCTGAAATATTATTTTTCTTCTAACTAGAATACATAAGTACTTAAATAAACATCATGTTAAAGAGATTTTTTTTAATGTATAATTTGGGACAAAGTAATATTACTGCAGTGATGCCAGTATTTTAATATAAAATTTCATTCATAGAACACACATACAACTTACATATATATACTTACAGTTATATAATTAGCATTTATATAATCAGAGCCAGGAACATTTGCATCAACCTCCTTTAGTATTACACGAGTATGATCAACTAAAATACAAAATAAGTTTCAAGTCACATGAGCATCATATAAATATGTCGTTTAATTATGTTACTTACTACATAAAGCAAATATTTCAACAATATTAAAAGAATCCTTTTCTCTTAAGATATGAAATATTCTATAGTATTTTTCAGTAATATACCATATTCTCTTAATACCATACTTTGCAATAATCAACCAAGAAATTAGAAAAATCAATGAAAAAAATACCAATGATTCACATAAATAAATCTCATGCCATTAAAATGTTCTTTAAAAGATAAATGAAAGATATGTTTAAATTATATATATAAATTCTTAATTTTTTTAAAGAATAAAAATTATTATATAAAAATTTCTACAAAATTATTTTAAATAGATATTGACAACAAGCTAATATTAAAAATACAAGCTAATAGCTATTATTAACAATTCAAAATAAAATAGAAACCCACAGTAAATTTTTTTTTTAATTCAAAGCAATGTTGTTATTCATATTTATGCTTATAACATCTCCTTGTCCTTTTAAAATTTTAAAAAAAATTAAGAAAAGGGGGAATTTAAACTATATACCAGTTATACCTTTATACATAAATAAAGGAATAACTTATTTTATTTTAATGTAAGCAGCTCTATAATGCAAAAAAAAAATTACAGAAATACCTCGACTTATGCGAACCTGGAGTTAAACAAATTTCAAATCTTGTCGATTCATCTTTTGAACAAGGAAAAAAGTTGCAAAATTGGTAAGAAGTGCCGATCTAGCCAGGTAAATAAGTTTAGAAGTGGATAGCATTTTTGTTCAAGAACTGTTGTATTCCCACATTCAGGATCTGACAATTGATGCTCATAAGAGCAAAACATTGAAGAATTTGAATCTTTAGACCCTGTTCAATCAGAAAATCAAATGACGTTGGGAATTTGACACAAGAGTTCAGTTTAAGGGTTACAAATTTTAAAAAATACAGACTCCAATGATGAGTGTACTTTTTGAACAAAATAAGCAATAAAAAAATTATTAACATCTAACAAGGAAATTTTGTGCAAGAAAAAATCTTTAAGCGAGTAGACTACTTCGTTAAATTTTTTGAAACCTTCTACATCAAAATAACTTCGGTTTCCTGCTTTTTAATTGTGTTACCCAAGATTCTACAAAATATTTTTTTTCTAAATTTTATTATTTTCTTTTGTTTTTAGCCCAAATAAAAATAATTCATATGTATTTATATACAAAATCATACCCCCAACTTATGCGAATTCGACACACAGTTATGACTCAGTCCCACCTATCGTGTAAGTTTGGGGTATTGCCGTATATATATTGAATGCAATTATTCAATATAAAGTAGTAAACTTACATGGAAGTATGTTTTTATATCTGTTCTTTGATCGATTCTCAGGCTTTTGGCCTTCCTTTCTACTGTATAAATGCTTACACTCTTGCTGCTGGAGATACTACATAAAAAAATTAGTTTTAGTTTTTAAAATTACAATCAAACTGAATACAAGCAAAATTACATGTTTATCAAAAAAAACTTTTACAACCATACACAATTTTGAAACTTTACCAATAATGTTAATTAGTAAAAAATTAATTATCTTTGCTAACATGCTCAATAATGTATCTTTACAAACCATAATGAAAACGCAAAATTATTCTACATCACAAAGTTCCTACCTCAAATTCTTCCCAGAAACCTGCTTTTCCACTACTTTGACTATTTTCTTTTGCTAACTGCTGGACTCTGCACTCAATTGTTGAAGCTGTAATACGGGTGGCATTGAAAGGCATTTTCAAGTGAACAACGGTTCCTGTGGTTTCAACCATAGGATTCTTTTTATAATGTTCAACTAAATCTGAAAGGCTATCAAACTTTTCTCCTCCTCCAACATCATACTTGCCATCCTGATAATATATAGTTCACACAGCACTTTACAAAAAATAAATACATAAACTAATTAAAAAATTAAACATATGCACTTGACTGAAAATTTCAAACCCCTTATTTCTTTGACAAAAAATAATATTTAGTAAACAGTTAAATATTTCATAATGATCATATCTCATGATTTTGCCTCTAATTGTAATTTTTTAAAACTGATTACATTGAATTATACATGAATTATAATATAAATATATAAATTTAATACAATTTAGTTTTTGAAATGCATTCCCGACAGGAATGCATTTCAATATACATATATATATATATATAACCCTCAGACTGTATCTAAAATTGTTAAATAAAGTAATCTGAGATTAAATACCCATGGCTAAAAACAGTATTTTTAACTTCACAACTTTATTCAATTAAAATAATTTGGTAACACAATAAATGTTTTAAAAAAATTTTTAGAAGTAAGTATAGTTAACTTTTCAGTATTTCTGAAATTTTTGCTTACATAATAAAGTCAGGTAGAATGTGGCAAGCCATCTTATTTAATTTAATAATTTTTTCTTTTCTTAATCTCTTATAATCAATTATTTTATGAATTTTTATTTTTGGATAATAATTTTCATATAATAGGGAACTTTGAGTTAAAGTAACAGAAATATTACTATTTATATGGATAAAATTAAAAATGAATAGTGATACAGGTGCTGATGTATATTATACATTGTTTTCAAAGTATGTCCCAGTGGGCCAACATTTTTCAAACTTTGATGATGAAGTACATGCAGTCTTTTTGGCTGTCTAATTTGATATCTAGTATTGAGTCTTTTACAAAGATCATCATTGTTGTTGATTATTATTTTTTTTATTTCTAGAAAAAGCAATTAATGAATACATTATTCCCAGGAGAGAAAACACTTCATGCAAACACACAAAGAGTAACAATAAATTAGGATCAATAAAACAAAGAATCAAAAAAAAAAAAAAAACATAAACACCATCAGAAAGACAGACTGCAGAGCTTGTAACTGCTCTATGGCCCTCCAGTATCTATGGTAGATATTACCAAAGACAACAGGGCCCGAAGGGGTTAAATCAGTTAGCTATATGCTGGGAGTCAGGGGAGGAGTGTTCCAAAATCTTGAGGGTCCAGATGTCAGGCTGATACATAAAGGGGGTCATGGCAATGGAAAGTTTAAAAACTGCTGGCCTAGAGATTTATAACCAGATTGCAAGATTGATTTCCCTCAAGACTTTTGGGTACTTTCATCTTTTGTTCTTATCTGTTTTACCTAACATTTTCAGTTTTTGGTTTTGATGCAGTATTGTTAGGCAAATGGTCTGATGTAAATGGATTCATTTTAATTTTGCCATATGAAACAAGAACAATACTCAAAGTACTACTATAAAAAAATTAAGTCCATGAACCACCATGTTATTTATATAGAAAATTGGTTTAAAATTAACATTTAATTTAATGAGTCAACTTCCAAATTTTAAAAGCATGACAATAACTTACTTTATAGAGGTGAGAAATTTACATAAATTAAAACATTATTGTAATATTAGACAGCAATACAACACATTTAAAAATCTTTAATATATAAGAACTCATTATGCTTTCTAGAATTCAAATTTAAAAAAATTCTTAATCATATCTTGTAATCTTTACATTCCTTTTCATAATCAGTTTTTATCTTAAAAAACATCACACTGTAAAAAATCAAACAAATAATTAGACAAATACAATTTAAAAATGACTTTCATAATATACCAAGAAAAAGATGATGGATGGACACAAAAGTATATCGATGGAAGTAAAAGAAAAGTACAACAAATCCTGGGGGGGGGGGGGGCTACTCTCCCATTCAATAAATCTATTTCCCTTCTCCCATACATAAAAGGCTATTATATGTAACCAAAAGTTAAAGGATACATTTCTAATGAAACTGCAACAAAAAAAAAAATCAGACATGTCAAATGTATTATTTTAAAATGAGTCGATTGTAACATTCAAATATGTAGATATCCTGTATGACAACTACCAGCTTGAAATCAAATCCAATAAGAATTCCATCTTTATACAAAGTACTAAAATAAATTTTGTATCCCTCAAAAAAACAAAATAACGAATAAAACATCTCTAAAATTTAATAGAAGGAAAAGATAAATAAAAGCTATCTTTCATACCTGATAACGAATCATAACATGAGTAACTTTATCATCTGTTCTGACAGAGAGGACAAAATCACCAGGTTTGCTTTGACTTTCCCGCACAAGAAAACTTCCATTTTTCCCTTTATCCATCAAAATTCGTTCAGCTTCTTTACCAGACAAAGGACCATGAAACCATCTGTAACCAATACCAACTGTTAAGTACATTAAAAAAAACGGGTAACTTGAAATTAATTATACATTATTTATAACTTTTTAATGTTTTTCAATCTTATTAGCTCCTTGGTATCTTTTGCATCAACTGATTTTTGCTTAAAAATTAACCTACAACCAAAATATGTCTTTTTTGGAAATGATGGTTATTGGTTTATTATTGTAGGACATACAATATTGGGAATTAGTGTTATTTCTTTATAACATTTCTCCAGTACCTGTCTTATGTACTCTTCAGCATAAGCATACCAAACTTTAAGAAAAATTAAGATGCAAGATTGAATTTCATTAATGTTATATTTAAATAATTAAAATGGTCCAAATTCATTTAAATTACTAAGTAAGTTGGTACTTTATTTCAACAAAAAGGGAATGATTTTTTTGTTGTTGACGTTTTTAGAACATTAAATGAGAGCTTTTGGGATTATATTGAATTTAACTAATTCACTTTTCAAATCAATGTGACTCATAATTACTTTGTTTTATTATTTTTATTGGACTGTTTATTAATTCATTCTCATTTTATTATTTTTGTAAGTATCATCTTCTAAAAGATAGTCACATAAGATATTTGACCTTTTTCTAATATAACTGACAGTTGTGCCATAGGGCTAGGATTCGAATCCTGGAGAAGGCATGGATGTTTGTAAATGTGTAGTGCCTGCGCTGCATGGGAGTACTCTAAATAGCGATTGAGCCGCAAGTTCTCTCATGAGGTTGGTGGAAGGAGAAGAGAGGTGGGAGGCCTCTAACCACCTCCACGGAGTTCTCCTTCAAATTTGGAAGTCAAATCCTACTATCACCAGTATGGTACTCAAACCTATGGCTAACAACAAGCGTACATCTAATCCTTTGCTGTAATTTCGTGGGTCTTAGTCAGACTATGCGTCAGACAGGTGTCATTAGCAACAATAACAATATAATACGATTAAAAAAAAATTTATTTCTTGTTGAAATTTTCTTTTTACAAAAAAAATTTACTTGTTATTTAGGGAAACCAATTTGATAATTTTGATTACAACAGACAATTAATTGTTAAAAAAATATACCTTTCTGTTGTAGGATCAGCACAAACTAATGGATATTTCAATTCAATGACTTCCCCATTTTTCTCTTTTAATTGACCTTGGTTTTCCATATAATATTGCACAAGTTCAGCTAAGGTTGCAAACTTTTCACCTCCATACAAGTCGTAGTAGTCACCTGTGTTCTGGATTTTTATATGGGTTACCTCGCCATTTCTCCTACATCAAAAAGTTTAAATATTCATTATCCAAGGATATTAATTTTAATAATCACATACTTATCACAAAATAAATGGTGTTTTTAATTAACAAATACATTACAATATAATACAAATAAGAGTTTATCTAGAAGAATTACGACTAAAGACATCTATACATATATGCAGGAAGAGGAAACATCATACAAAACAATTTTAAATAATGTACTAAGAAATCTTAACAAAAATTTAAGAGATACATAGTAAGCCCTGCTGAACACAGGGGATGTTTCAATAAATTCTAGCACTAAGCAGGAGCATAATACATAAATAACAGGGATAAATATAACAGAACAGAGGATAAGAAAATTTATATCTTGTTTTATTTTGTAACACATTTACTGTCAAATATTTCATAATACTAATTATAAAATTATTCATTCATCATATTGATTTTTATTCATAAAATAATAATGAAACAAAAAGTTTGATTAAAAAAACAGAGGAAGGGAGGTTCTTCCTCATTTAACATTCTCTGTGATGAAGTCAGTTAATATTCTTTGCCTTTTCCTATTTCTTTCAGTAATTAAACGTCCACTGCAAGATATTACATCTATAACACTTTATCTTGCCTTTGAACTTTGTTTTTGTCAAATGAGTGTATAAGTTTATGGCATAGGAGCCAATTCTGGCAAAAATACACTTACTTCTATCAAAATGTCAATCGTTTTGTATTGACTGAAAATAAATTGTTTTTGAAAATCGATTGAAAAAAATTGTTTGCTTCTCATCTTCAGAAACACTAATTTCACAAACTTTGTGCACTTGTTCAACTTCTTTAAAATCATCAATGGAAAGACTTTCATCAGTTGTAAGTTATGAGTCCTCAATATCCACACACACAGCATCTTTATATTATTCAACCCTGTTTACTTAGCTAGCTTGGGAATTTCATTTGACATTAACAATAAATTATTTTCCTTTAACATTCTTGCTTAACTACAGTCACACATTCTGCCATATTCCTTTCAAAGATATTTCAATCATCTCAGGCCCATGCTTGCTAACTTAAGACTAGCATTGTTTCTGTCAAGTCATAGATTCTAGTCCTGGTGCTACTAAAGAACTACTGAGCACAGGGGTTGGTACACATTAAATTTATTGAAGCTTACAATCAAGATGTGGAAGTTTGTAGATTAAGTGCCAGATCAGGTGTTGTCTTTGTCACTTGAACATGGTTCAGAATCATGAGAAAGATCAGTAATAGCCAATTTTGCTTATTTACTTTGAGATGCAATATCGTTTTTACTCAAATCTAAGCTGCATCCCAAATTCTCAAACAGTTGTTGTTTCTAATCCCCTTGGAGCATGAAAGCCAACACCAAGTCTGTTTGACCTTTCTGCATAAGAATGTCACAAGCCAGATCTTGATTTTTCAAACAGTTTTTGTCAAAAATGAAAAATAGTATAAAATGGTTTAACCTCATTTCATTAAAGATTGTTGTTACATATAGAGTCCATGAAGCAAATTTTACCAAAATCTTATATTGAATGTCAATCTTTTTCATTGGTTTTATCAATCAACTGTTAGAATGTCTGCACAGATAACAAGCTTTAAAATTTGATATTATGCATTGATACCAGGGGTGTAGCTATCGCTGTATCAATGATACAGGGCCCCAACATATGCAAGAAAAAGAATCATACTATGTTAAGGAGCTCCTAAAAAGGGCATCCAAGAAATTTTGATATAGGTCTCACTCAGGACTAGCTACATCAGTGCTTGATACATTGGCAGCAGAAAAATTCTTATTGGAATGCATGTTAAGCCAAACAAATGTACTGGATGGTTTGGAGCATTATCAGTCAAAAGTAAAACTTTTTGCTGTATATGTGCAGTAATGTTTAACAGCAAGATATTTACAAACCAATTCTCAAACATTTTCATGGCGATCTAAAATTTTGTTGTTGAGATCCCAAATTTTTCATAAAGATTATTTTAAAATTACCTTAATCATTTTTAAGGTTTTGGAATGATACATACATGGTAGTTTTACTTTAATTTCCATTAACTTTGTCATTCAGTAGAAGTGTTAAATTATCTATTAGAGTTTTACATCTTGGTGATTGTATTTCTTTGCAGGACAAAATGTACATAGTCATTTTATTCCAAAATAGACCATTTTAACACATTGAAAACAATTTTAGGATGATGATGATTCCTTCATTCAATGATTGGTTTTAATACCACCGGAAATGTAGCATCTGCATCTCTTACCACTTCTCTCATTATCTGCAAGTTATTAACATTATTTTTATTTTAAATCAAACTATCATCAATTATCTATGAAATTTTCACTGTCACCTTTTTAATTCTGAATGTGATTAAAAAATGCTCTCAATTTTTTCATTATAATTGCTTGACTTAAATGCATATTGCATTTAACCTTATCCTCAATATAGACAGAAAGTTGTTTTGTTATTCTTTCAATCACATTGCTTCTGGATAAATAGCTTTTATTTTATAAGTAGTTGTCACTGGTTTGATTTTTCCTTCTATTTTTTAGAATTGTATAGTTAAAGTAAATATATTTAATGCTACTTCAATATCAGATTGCTTTTCACCTGCACCTTATATGACCACCTTCATTTTAGTATTTAGAGAAATAATTTATCTTATCACTTTTTCTTCGCAATTCCCTATTGTTAGCACCTAAAAAATAAAAATTATTGCATTTATCAAAATAAAATTTTTAAAAAACCATGTTCATATTTTTATATACACAATTACATTAATAACTGATCATAAATAAATTGCGATGCAGCAAATGTGTTTGTATTGTAATAATGATGTGGCAACCACATTAACATGCTCACCTTAACAATTAGATTAACATACCATGGCAAAACAAAGGTCATTACTGATTGGTTACAAGCACTCATATTGCAACAAACTCAGCAACACAATACAGCATGCAATTTTGGGAAATCATAATATTAGCACATAACACTGAAATAGCGTTACATTGAGCAGTATTAATGGAGTCTTGTGCTAATTTTTCAACAGATTTTGAAGTGGAAAAAATACTTGTAATTCAATTGCATACAGGATGATTGCTGGACAAGAAAAAAAAGGAGATTTGACTGTGTACAGCCAGAGTGTCAAACTTAAAGGCTAACTTGGGCCAAACAAACAAGGTTTAACTTTATGTGGGTCACAAAAAAAAAAATCTCTATTTATAGAAACATAGGTTTATTTCAAATAATAGATTACGATAAAATAAAAAAAACCAAGAAAAATTTAATGTTCACATACTGACACTTGACATCTCTTCTCTGCTACTATCTTTACTATTTTGGGAGAAATTTTTTTATTATACGTTATTTTGTGCCAATACATTGGCAAGGCCACAAAAATATTCATTGAGGGCTTCAAGTTTGAAGCCCCTGGTGTACAGTGTAAACGGAAATGCATAGTCTCTTTAAGTAGATTTTACAAAAAAGGGATAGTGGTTTTGGCAATATATGCATACAAATGATTATAATAAATGTAAGCATTTCCATAATTTAAAATTTTATCCCCCCCCCCCATTGAGCTTAAAATGCAATCTGTTTCTTACAAATAAATTTTGACTAAATCTCATAGCTAGCCTTAAATCTTTGTATTGTATGTGGTAAAAAGTATAACCATTTATGCTTTTTCATTATAATATGAAATTTTGCTACCAAAGAATGTTTATATAATTTCTACTCTTCATTCAGTTGAATCAAGCATCCTCGAAAAGATAACCAGAATTTTGACTTCAGAGTTCAGTTAAGTCACTGAACAATAGCAGGGGTGGGCAACTAGAAGTCAGTCGGCCACATGTGGCCCGCCAAGACAGTCGAAAAATCCGCTTTTAACTCTGATTTTTTTTCCTGTTCATGAGCAAAGATTTATCTGTTATTTTTCCCCAAAATAAAACAAAGTACCAAAAATTGTCTCTACTAAGAGATCAACTGCAGAGTTTGGAGAATGAGTTTACTAAAAGATTTCAAAATTATAAGAAAATTGGGCCTAAATTCAATTTGTTATTCCATTACAGCTGATATTGATACAAAATCTGAGGAGCTACAACTTGAACTTATTGACTTGAAGTCAGATCACAGTGGGAAAAAAATGTTTAATGCTATGACACTGACTTTTACAAAACTTTATCAGCTGAAAAATTCCCATGTATGAAGAAATTTGCAGGGAAATTGTTCCTTATGTAGTTAATGAATATTTGTGAACACAAAATTTTTCTTGCATGAAGATCAATAAGAGTAAATATAGATGCAAGTTGGCTGAGATAAACTTGTACGCTGTGATGAGAATTTAAACAAGCAATCTCATTCCTGATTTAAAAAAAAAAAAATTATAGAAAAGAATAATAGGGCACATTTGTCTCATTAAACTGATTCTATTGGGTTGGCAACTAAGTAATTGTGGATTTTTTTTAGAAAATCAAAGACAATTTTTTCATAGAACTAATAATGTATTGCCCATTTTGATCAATGACCTTTTGCCATCTTTCAGGCAGCATCATAATCCCACATTCATAAAACTTCTGGTTTTTATTAGCAAAAAACTGAATCAGGTACGATTTGACATCATCATCATTATTAAAATTTCTACCATTCAAGGAGTTTTGTAAAGATTGAAGCAAAAAGTAATCAGATGGTGCAAGGTCAGGACTATATGGTGGATGTGGCAAAACATCCCAACCAAGCTCCAATAATTTTTGCCGAGTGACCAAAGATGTGTGTGGCCTTGCATTGTCATGATGGAATACAACACCTTTTCGATTTGTCAATTCAGGTCGCTTTTCTTCAACTGCATTGTTTAATTTCGTTAGTTGTTCAATGTAGACATCAGAATTGATCGTTTGGTTGGGTGGTAAGAGTTCAAAGTAGACAATTCCTTTGTAATCCCACCAAACTGATAACAAAACCTTCTTTTGATGAATATCAGCTTTAGACGTTGTTTGAGTTGGTTCACCTGGCCGGCTCCACGATCTTTTCCGCTTGATATTGTTGTAAACAACCCATTTTTCATCGCCAGTTATCAGTCGTTTTAAAAATGGATCATTTTCATTACATTTCTTTAGCAAATCGCAGCTGTTAATGCGTTTCTTTCAGTTCGTGAGGAACCCATGTATCGAGTTTTTGAACATAGCCAAGTTGTTTTAAGTGATTTTCAATGCATGTATGTGATACATGAAGCTTCTCTGCAATCTCACGTGTTGTACTGTGACAATCCGAATCGATTATTGCTTTGATTAGGTCATCATCAACTTCAACTGGACGACCAGAGCGTTTTTCATCTTTGAGTGAAAAATCACCAGAACGAAATATGGCAAACCAATTTTGATACTGCCGTTCTTTTAAGGCTTTGTCACCATAAGCAGCACATAACTTTTTATGAGCTTGCGATGCATTTTTTCCTTTGCGGAAATAAAAAAGCAAAATCTGACGAAAATGTTCCTTTTGATTTTCCATTTTTCAACGAACGCCAAATAAAAACTATGCAACTGATCAAAAAACTTTTTTTACTGATTTGACAGCTGAATTGCCAACTATCAAATAACAAAATGTGTTTTACATTTGTACTATGTCTGCAAACCTAAAAATTCAACTGAAGCCATCTATGAGTGAAATCCGCAATTACTTAGTTGCCAACCCAATAAAATTAAATGTGCTAGCAACTATAGACAAGATGAAATTAGCACAAATAAATTGAAAAAAAAACTGTCACTGTTTTATTTAACTTACATTTATTATTTTTTATAATGAATGCAATCCTTTTAAAAGGTGCTGCCTCTAGTATTCACCACTCCCACAATATCGTCCAAGAGCAAAAACAAGTTGTCCACCCCTAAACTATAGTGTTGTACTTTTTACAGGTACATTCCAGTAATATGTTTTTCAGTTCAAAAGTGTGTTTCGTTAAATCACAAGTAAAAAGCAAAATATTTTACATGAAAAAACATCTCAAGCTAACTAAAACATAACAAGGATTGGAAGACAAATTTTTACAACGTAACTGCAAAGAGGATCTCATTATTAGGTACATTTCATTTTTGTCATACTAAAAGATTCACACACTTTCTTAAATATCTATCTTCTCTATCTAGGTAATATCAATCATGAAATACAACAGTACTTACATATTATCGCAACCAGGTTGGCGCGATTTGTAAGTTTGAGTAAGAAAATTTGAATAGAAAGAAAATGTACATTTATTAAATACAGATAATTTTTAATACAGTTTTTTATATTATTTTGTTTTGAAATATAAAATAGCAATTAAACCCTTCCGGTTTCGAATTTGAATAAGTTGCAGAATTATTTTTTTGGCGGAAATCTTTTGGCTATTGCTTTTAGCACTGATTGAAAACCGTCTTCGTCATTAACAGCTTGAGCTTGGCGCCATATAAATCCGATAAGGTATGAGTCAAGATGATGACGGGCTGTTCCTCTCTGTTTTTTGTTGCGCCATTTGTCTGAGCCCCACATGCGCTCAACATGTTGTGTGTGAACGCTCGTGTCAGGATCCACAAAGTTATATTTGTGATTAACAGTTCCATGCAGAAATCCAGCATTTTCCAACTCACTTGTCTTGTATCCTTTCCAGCAATCCGAATAAATAATGCTTCCTTCCTTGATATTTTCGCAAATTTTTTCCATGAGGGTAACGGCGCCTTCTGTTAGGTACAGTAACCAAAAAAGTATCTTTCGTTTCTCGGCAAATTCCGCCGAAAACCCATTGCTGTGGTAGTACACGCCCAGTGTTATTTTTTCTTTTTACAAATAAACTTTCGTCTATTTCCACAATAAGTCCTTCGTCGTCTATTTGCTTTCTTTTTCATCCATTTCAAGGGCACATATCTCCCGCATGTAATTGTTCCAATCTATAAAAGTTTTGTCAGCAATTCCCAGCTCTTCTGCACAAAATTTAATTGTGGTTAACTCTTTACACCAACAATAAATGAAGCGCACCGCTGTCACAAATGAAATTCGGCTACCTTCAAACCAATTTCCGGTTCTCACACCCAAGTGTTGATTGCACTCTTCGACATTACATTTCCAGAAGATTTGCTTTCCAAAATACAGTTTAATTTTATGAGAATTTTTACAAGTACATTCATTCAGTATAATTCCATATCCCTGTAACAATTCAACAGCATCTTTTTCACTCGCAGGCAGATCCCAAATACCCATAGTTAAAGTATTTCACGGCATTCAATCTAACCAGTAAGCAAAATAATTTCTTTACGAAAAACCATGTATAACATGTAGGTTGCCGTAAGTAGGGTCGCCAAATTTGGCGATTTATGCAAATTTTGGCCTGGTTGCTTTAATACGCAAGTACCAATACAACTATATTGCAAAAATTACCATTTGCATATTTTATAGAATCAAAATATGATACATGTTATGTTAGGTTAAAAATCCTCTCAACTTGTCACACCAATTTATAATAAATAAAATTTAGAATCACCTCACTGAGAGAGTGAAATCTCCAGGATTTGATTTGCTGGGCCTCGCAAGAAAGCTTCCATCAAGTCCTCTATCTGTAAGCATCTTTTCAGCATCAACTCCAGTGATGTTTGGATGAAACCACCTACTGTGACTATAACACACAAACCAATTAAAGAGAGAAAATAATTTATCAGTTAAGATGACTAATATAGGTTGAAATCCAAAACTTCCAATAGCATAATCTAAGACCTTAAGATGTCAAAACAAATTTAACTATAAAGTACTGAAAAAATTAATAATATTTAAAATACTTCCTGTAAATCAGATAAAGTAATTTAAACATTTATATTTAATGGATAGGTTGATTCTTCACTTCTGTGTATTATACTCTCAAAATAAGTAACTTTTCACAACATATTCAACATTAAAAAAATGCAACATTCTTTTTACTAATTATTTCAAAATTATTCCTTGGATTCAGTATTTTTTTAGATTTCATGACATGATAACTTTTTCTTTCTGGTGAACTATTTACTTCAGTAAACCAGATACAATAGAAAAAATGTAGACTTATTCCCATAAGGTTACATACTCTTTGTAATTGTTTACTATTTGTTATCTAAAACTGGCAGACATTTTTCAAAAGAAGTGCAATTTTTTTAGAATAAACATCTCATTGTTCCTGTACAAAACTTTATTAAGATTTCAGCAGTGACATTCACTACATATTTCATTGAGAATTTGCAAAATATTTCTTTTTTGGGGGAATTTGCTTTTAGTTATTTTTCAGAACACTATGACTATGAAGTATAATATTCATCCTTTTACTTAAATGATTTTAGGAGTGCAAATGAAAAATACCTCTGATACAATAATGTATTGACATTTGTTTGTTTTTGAATAACATCAAATGTTCAGTTCATAAAAATATGAATTTGATTGTAAAGAAGGATTTTACAGATAATTTTATCTGGAAATACAAGACAGAAACGAATAAGCATCCCATTAGGAGATCATTGAAAAAGAATAGTTGAAGGATGTTAATTAAGTATCAACCAGATTTTAATGGAAATGAATATAAAGATTTAAAAAGCCCACTATGCTTTAATTTCTATTGAGATTAATGTCTTGGACAGTGGAGTAATGGAGAATATTAGAGCCCTCCTGCAAAGTCAGGTTTTGAGCCCAAGCTGAATCTAATGAAGGATTGTAAAACCATGGCATCAGGCTTTGGGTCCACTAGAACCTTCCCCCTCCTGACGATGCAGACGTTGCAGGGGTGTACGTTAAGCCACTAGTTTTGGAGAGAATATCACAAAGGACAAGCTCCTTGAGTACAGCTTAAGGTACTTATGAATTGTCACAATAATCACCAACATTCAAGATAACTTGCCAAGTTGGCGATCCCAATTTTGCATGTGTCGTATGTGCTAAATCGGCAATCATGTGCTTCATTTCATATAAAATCACCAATGGGTTCAACTCAATAAACTTGGCAAGTTATCATGAACATTGCCGATTGTTGCGATAATATGTAAGTAAGAACATAAATATCTTATTTTTTCACATGGCGATAATTAGAACTCTTGCATAATGTAAGCCTTTGTTTTTTAAAAATTTGCAAGATTCTTATTACATAATGTTTCATTTAATTTCAATAAGTCTCTCCTTGAAATGCTGTAATTCATATTTTACATTATTATTATTTTGTTTGGAATTTCCTATTGAGCTAATAGCGAGAGACAATCGATACATATCTATAGTTTAGAGGTCATTATCCGAGAAAAGTAGCAACTACGAATTTCCATCAAGAAATGACTTTTTTGTTGCTCTCTCTTATTACTTAAGTTATTACCAACTTGAATGCTTCATAACTTCTACCAAGTTCACGTACTTAAAAAGAAATCTTAACAAGAAAGAGTATATAATTTTGTCAAGTACATGGATTTAATCGAGTTCATTTAAAAGATAAATAATTTTTTAACAAAAGTTAACCATATCCTCGAAATATTTATTCTACGCACTTTAATAGTTTACAAGCCAAAGTTATTTTTTTTTCAGTATAAGACAAACAGTTATCGAGCAAAACAACCATTACAATATTTTTCGGTTTACTTATAGAAATCAACTATATTTATGTACATGAATACCGGGCACTAACCAATCATAATACAAATAGATATCAACATACCTTCGAGAACCCATTATAGTTCAGTTTTAATCCACATTTAACACAGGTGAAAACTGCGGACAATTCAAAGGATGCAAGTCATTTAAGTTATATTATGATTTTTAAAAAAACGAATTAAAAAACCATCCTACAAATACAAATTTAAAAAATAAATAATTACATTTCTAACAAGAATAAACAGTTACAGTTAAGTACACAATGTCAGACTGATAAAATTAAATGGGCTGAACAGAGAGTACTCATTTTAAATTATATCATTGAGTGAGTTGAATGTTAAAGTCAAGTTGCTGAACAGGGGTTCAGCAACTTGAGGGCTTTTGGTAATGGACCTCGTAATTTCGAATCATGGTCAACTGACGAGTACGACACCTGAATCAGCACCCCTCTCTTAACTACACCAACGGGAGGACCTTTGAGCTCTCGACAAATTTAACTGCATGTCTTCCATCTCTACACGGTGGGTCTTCAGTGGTACCAGGTTCGAACTTATGGCACGCCAGCCACAAGTCCTTTACATTGACCACAAGGCAACAGCGGCCACTTTAAATTGTCATACAGATAATAGCAACAGAAATATCTAGGTCGTTTACTTGTAAAATTCCTATACTACGCAATTCATATCTTGTGCTGTAATTTTATATCCTTGTATGTATTTAATTTTAATATATTTTTTGCGTTATTTCTCTAAGACTAACCTTCGATGTAAGGACTTTTCGATTTGGCAACTTTGGGTGCTATTTTTGTACCAAATTCTGGCTACCCTTCTTTTCAGGCAGGTTTACAAAGGCACGCTTACCATTAAGAGCATGTGGCCGTAGTAGCCTAGTGGTAAAGATCTCGGGTTCCTGGTGGCCGTGTCACGGGTTCGAGCCTAGGGCCACTGAAAACTCTCCCTGTACAGGGGACCGTATCAAGTTAAATCTGTCGAAGCTTAAAGGGCTTTCGAACCAAGGCCCACTAGACTATGGTTCAAAATTACGAAGTCCATTGCCAATAGCCAGAGGCGGCGTAAGGCGTGGGTGGTATGGGCTACTGCCCACGGCCTCACGCCTCAAAGCCGCAATAAATTAAACGAAGAGTAAGCAACAGACACCACAGGGTTTTTTATAATTAATAAATTTGAAAATTCTCAACTATATCTCTTTTTTACTATAAGATACAGAAAAATTGATATATCGGCTTTTTTAAAAAAAAGATATTCTATTTATCGGTGCATGAAAGCATATGAATAAGTAATTCGTGAAAATATTGTTTTCCATTATCTTCTATTAAAAATTTCTCAACTTTGTCGTTTCCGCTTATTCGTTCATATTTAGTCTGGCAACATTAGCTGGAGTTAAGATGCTATCGCGCGGAGAGTCCCCGGTCAGAGACGGGACATATATATAGTTCAGGACTTCCCATCATTAGAAAGCCAATTAAAGCATGGCATGCAGATGCAGTCTCGCTTCATGTTTCTATATCATATTATAAATTTTAAAAGTAATTGATGTGTGAACAAATAATAGTGGTACTTGGCATTTTTCATAACTTATCAATCAAGTCAGACTTAGGCACTTAGAGAGATAGAGATAAAGGGAGAAAATGGAAATCAGGGGCAGCAAATAGGGGGAAAAGTGGAAAGAGCTGTATACAACCAGGTTTTAAGTTCAGGCATGATGGAATTTCTCGATCAGACTGAATCTGGCAGTACAGAATCAAATTGATCGGTTCCTTTGACTTCTCTACAACATTTATCCGTATCCGAGTCTCCGTTGAATTTGGAAGTTACGCAAAATGCACCGACTATTGATACAAAACGACGAAAATTGAAAGGAGAAATAGGTTCAAAAGTTTGCCAATCATAACCTGACGTTGTGATTTCTGTGTTCATGTTGAGTAATATAAGTTACAATCAAGAAGAAGAGATTGAGATTAGTTCTTCGTCTGTGAACAGAGATGCCAGTGAAACAAGCATTTCTCAGTTTTGACTCGGGATTGCGTACGTTTCCTATGACAGATGCTCACCGGTCATGATCGTTCAAAGTGGCTCCACGCAGCAGTTAAATAGCAGTGATGAATATTATCCTAAAGATGATGATCATAGACACTTTTCCAATTTTCATTTCTCAAGAAAACTAAATAATAGTGAAATTCAACGTCGTCGCTGGTTGGTTTATTCAAGTTCTAAAAGTAAATTTTTTTGTTTTCCATGCAGGTTATTTGGCGAGTCACAAACTCAAATGGTACAGGAAGGGTGCTCTGATTGGAAACACTTAAGTGGTATTTTACACAGACATGGGAATACTAAAGAACATATGGCATGTAAGTCCAATAGTTAACATTGGAGAAGGGAATAAAAAAAAGTTCGGAAAAGCATTAGACTGAGAAAAAGAAAGGCAAATTCTTGAATCTCAAAAACATTGGTATAATTTGTTTGAGAGATTAATTGATATCATAAATTTCTTAGCCTCTCATAATCTGGCATTTAGAGGTCACAGAGAATCTATCAGAACAGACGAAGACACTAAGAATTCTGGAAACTTCATAGACCTAATTGATTTGATATCTAAAAATGATCCTACGTTACGGGAACACATAAATCGCATTAATAATAACCAACGTGCTAACCATTATCAAAGCCACGATATTCAAAATGAATTGATCACAATCATGTCAAATGCAATTACCAGTGAAGAGAATGATAGGATAAAAGAGGCAAAATATTATTCTTTTTTACTCGAATGCACTAGAGA